>QYAP01000341.1:0-45429 GCA_003988905.1 Hymenotorrendiella dingleyae
CAACACCCGCTTCTATTGTTTACTTCTCTTCGTACAATCAACCAACGCCACTCCAGTTCACCGCCTGACTAGGGTCAGGGAGCTAGAATCGTTACATAATCGGTTTAATTGATTTATTATATTTTTTATTAATTTAAGAGTTATAATAAAGAATTTCTTTAATAGAAATAAAAAATTAAATAATTCGGATAAAGAAAAATTATTATTATTCTTTTCTCTATTATCTTTATTAGGATTATTTAAGTTATTATTTATAGAATCAATTATAATATACTTTTTTTTTGTAAATTTCAATGAATAATTAATAATTATTTTATTATTTATAATAAATAATTAATAAATTAAATCTCTTTTATAATTTAATATATAATATTCGATATTAATATTATTAATTAATTATTTATTAAATTGATTTATAATCTAATATTTAGTTTCGAAAGTTCTTATTTAATTTATTTAGGATTTCTTATTATTTTATGCTTTATATAATATTATATCTAATTTAGTAGTTATAAATCTTTCTTTTAATTAATGAATATAATTAATAATCATAAACTAATATTTATATAATAGATTAGAATATTTAAATATCGATTTAGCTTTATTTTAAAAAATCATATTATATCGTTTAGAATTATTGTTTTATTATACATTATTTAGAATTATAAATTTATATATAATTCCTTTTTAATTAAATATATTAATTAATTATATAATAATATATTCACTATTATTATCTATTCATATTCCATATATTCAATAATTAAGAGTTTTATTCATATTAATAAAGTTAATAATATAATTTCTAATCTTATTTTTATATTTAAAGTAATAAACTTTAGATTTTATAGTTATATTATAATGAATATAGAAGATATATTTTATATTATTATAATCAATTATAAGTATAGGTCTTATAAGATTAGTTTTTAAGAAGTCTATTTAATAATGATTTAGTATTATAAAGGAAATATATAATTAATATTTAATATTAATAATATTATATATTTTAGAAGTAAAAGAATCACGGATTAATTTTAAAAGATTTATATTATTAATATAATTCTAAAACTAATTAAAAGAAATAAGATTAATATTATAAATAAGAATATAATAAATATTCTTAATTATTAGATTATATATTATTTCTTTAATATTTTTATATAATAGTTTAACGTTTCTTTAATTAATAGATATATATATAAAACCTCTAAGATTATTAATAATATTAATAGTTTTAATAGTTTTATATTAATTAAAAACTTTTCGAAAATAAATGATATAATATAAATATATAATATTAAACTCTTATTTTATTAAAAGAATTAATCGAATATTATATTTTATTATAAACCTAAGTTTATTTAGATTTTTTATGATTATAATAAATATTAAAGCTATAAAAGAAATATTTAAATTATCATTATTATTATATTTTCGTTTCTTAGATTTAAGTTTAAAAGTTTTAATATTTTCGGTATTATTATTATTATTCTTACTTTAATCTTTACTTTTCTTATTTTCTTTATTATTTTTCTTACTATTATTCGATTTTTTATTTTTAAATAAAAGATTCTTCTTTTAATAATTAAAAAGAAAATAATAAAATAATTTATAAAAAGAATAATATTTAATAATAATTTATATATAATCATTAAGATTAGAGATTTTCTTAGGTTTAAGAATTTATAATGATTTATTTAATAATACTAGATTAATTAATTAAGAGATTTAAATATTTAATATTAGGTTTCATAAATTATTATTAATAATAATTTTATATTCTTTTTTAATAATGTATTATATTATTTCCTTAAATTTTAAAGATTTTCTATTTATATTAGGAAGAATATTAATTGATTATTATAAATTTAAATAAAAATATTTATAAATGAAGTTTAAATCTTTTATAAATTTAATAATTTAAATAGGTTTAATATAAATAATACCGGTTTTATATTAAATGAACTTATTTTAGATTTTAAGAAATATTATTATATAAGTTTTAATATTATTAAATCTCTTAAAAGAAAAGTTTTCGAATTTATTAATATATCTAAAAAAAAAAAATATCGCTAAAAGATTTAAAATTCTTTAAAAATATTATATAAATCTTAATATAAATAATAAAACTCTTAATCTAAGAATAAACTATTTCATCTAATCTGTTACAGGTCCAGATCTGTGACCCTTAAGTAGTCGAGTAGCATATTGGACTTCCATCCAATAATAGTCCCTTTTTGGGCAGTTCACTGTTGGTCTACTCACCCTCCTAGCCTGTGACAATATTAAATATATTAAAAAATATAAAATCCTTATTAATATATATTTTATAGCCTAGGAATTTCTTAAAAAATTGAAAACTTAATTAATAAAACACCTACTAGACTTATAACTTATTAATTCAAATTCTAAGAATTATAAATAATTATTAATGAAATTCATAATATTATTATTATATAAAAAGAGATTAAAGCCTCTAAAGCCTTATAAATAGTAGGGTATTAACTAAACTACATCATATACTCTAACAGAGAATCTATATTACTATCATCTATAACGGAGGCTCTTACCTCATCTTATAAGTCATCAGAGCGTCTAACATCGACAAATTTGGTCTTTTGCCTAAGATTCTAAGAAGGTAATACTTATTATTGGCTTATCTTCCAATTCATCTTTCATTATACAACCTATTAATAAAAACCCACAATCCCCTATCCTCATGCACCAAAATAAACTCTATGAGACCTCTACGGTAATTATATATCGTAAGTTTAAAACAAATCAATGGCATCTACCGTAGTTGGCAGCCGAGAGGTTTCCAACTCCGGATTTTCGAGGTTCATATCGCTGATGCAAATACTACTGGACAGCCACAGAACTCCTTCAATAGAATGATTTGAAGCCATATGTAAAAGCGAGAGAATCATCCATACTTCCCTCTTACAATGATTGGAATTATCATTAGCATTCCTCATGAGAAAAGCAAGCGAGCCAAATATTGCCAAAGGCATTGAACTAGGAAAAGAGCCTATCAAGCGTTTTTGGACAAGCAGGATTCTCAGAGGTAGAAAATCAATTAAGAACCAAGGTAGTTGAAGAAGTAGCAAAATGCTTTTTCAACTGACCAGTATGAAGGAAATTTAGACCTTCATGTGAGAGATATTGTAGGCTCTGAACTTCATGACTCAAACCATTTTTGAACACAGGAAGGTCAAGAGAGTTTTTCTCTATGAGCTTGCGATAATTTCAGATCATAATACCCTCCAATTCCCGAGATGAGTTTCTCCTCGTGGCACGAAGTGCGCTCGTGGTCACATGACTTTAATGTACTCCCATGGCCAGCTGCAGGTAGCTCGTTTTCGCGATTCAAAATTTCGTGACATTTCAATCAATGTGCAAGAGAATAATTAATTAAAGCAGGCTGCACTTCCCATTCGCCTTGTGATGTCAAGTTGAAAGTAGCGTGAATGAAAAGAGGCGGAGGAGTAGCTCCTAAATTTACTAGTGACGTCACAACTCTGCCACCGTCCTTCCCCAAAACTTTTGTTTACCTCAACACCCTCAACACAACTCTTTCTTATTCAAAAAAGAAGAAGAAGAACGAGAAAAAAATTACAGCTACCCACGATGCCAAACACAATGGAGAACGCAAGAGCGAAAGCAAAGGAGGTCGCGTAAGTCCTCGGAACCCCTCATCGCTATCCCTGCCACTGACCATGCAATGCATCAGCGTCGAGGACTTCAACAAAGCCAAAGAACTGGTGCACTCAGGCGCAAAATCAGGAGCCTATCTCTACCCCATCAAAGTCCGCCAATCCCGTCACAAAACCCCCAGAAGAAAAAGCTAACCGCTAGATTTCCAGGGCATATTCTACTTCATCTCCCACCGCTCCCTCTGGAAACCCCTCCTCTCGAAACTCGTCCCAACCATGTCCCTCTCGGTAGCAGTAATCGGCTTCATGTTCATCTTCGCCTACCTCCCCCAACTCGCCGTCCTCGTCTTCGTCAACGGGCCCCTCGCCGCCGTCACAACCATCCTTCTCACCCTTTCCGAGTCCTCAACTCTCATCAACATCCTCTCTCGGACATTCCTGCTGCAAGACGCATTGGTTGATACATTCGACGGCGTCCTCGTCGCGCGAAACCAAACCAGCGTTGTTTCTGAAGGTCGTCAGTTGAAGAGTGGGAATTTCAACGATCCCATCTCCAAGCTGGGGAAATTGGTTAAGAAGCCGTTTGAGCGGTTTACACCTACGGCGTTGGTCAGATATGTGATGTACCTCCCACTCAACTTCATCCCGGTTGTTGGAACTGTGATGTTTGTGCTTTTGCAGGGACGCACGAGAGGAAATTCAGTGCATGCTCGTGTAAGTCAAAATTGTCAAGGAATGAACAATGGATGAGGAACATACTGACAGTTGGTATCGTAGTACTTCCAATTAAAGAAGTGGTCAAATTCGGAGAGGGAGGCGTGGTTGAAGGAGAATACCGCTCCGTATACGGCGTAAGTTACAATTCTTTCCATTTCCGGTCGGGTTTTCGTCTACACCTACACACGACACCTGAGAAGGTCCGAGGCCACAGATTGGTGGCTGCTTGTGTAGACAAAACAGTCTACCATATTTCTCCGTGGCAAACACCTGACCGGCCCTTTTCTCAAAATGAAATTGAGTAAATTTGGGTACTCACATGGGCGCAAAATGGGGGTCTCTTGAAAGTGCATTGGCTAACTTAAGCATAGGTTTGGAACTGTTGCAACGCTACTAGAGTAAGAATGATCCTCCATCTATGACTAATTTCGTACAATGCGTCTCACAAAACCCAATTCATCAGGTTACATCATAACATCATCGGCCGTTTAAGCAAATCCAATCCTCTTAGCACGTTGGCAAAACTAATTATCCATTTACGCAGGCTTGTCCCGGTAGCTTCTATTTTCTTTTCTTTCACGAACCAAGGTAAGAAATCCAACCTTTTAATATCTACCATGTTGCTAACGCCCTTTATTAGTTGGTGCCGCATTATGGGCAGCAGATATTGAAAATCGCAATGCAACCATGACCGAATTGCAGAACAGCCCCTCGGAGGAAATCAAGAAGGCCGAGTAGGGAGGACCGGGCAAATTGCCGTAATGAGAACATGCCTGTATGACCATGTTATGATCGGCGAGCTACGTGCGCATCGCTTCGATTATCTCGTGCAACTTGACAAGTTGCGAGGAGCCGCAGGGACCATATCATCTGTCTCGAGCGCAATTTTATTTTGCTGTACAGTACAGTACACTTGAGCAATCTGTTCGTCGTATAGAGTTTTCTAGCGTCGGGGTTCGGCGGCGTTTGCGAAGAAAATTTATGACTTGTACCTTTCTTTCAATCTTCGACGTTGCTCACGCAATCCTAGTGAGAGGAGGCTCTGCTGAATACGTAATGTTTGACGAAGTGAAGCAACGTAGTCCTTGGGACCCAAGAGATGCAAACTTTGCAGAATCGCTGCCGACTGCACATCTGTTGAGCACAGCATATTTGATGCACAAGTTGTGGAATTCCCCGCCGGAAGCTATCGGATATCGAAGAGAGCTGACTGCAAGACCAGGTAGGTAAACCCCCACCCGTTGATTTCCAGCTACCCCCACCGCTTGACCGGCCTTTACAGGGTATCCCCAAATACTGTCCAATGAAAACTCTCGAACGATGCTTTCTTCAAACGGAATATTGTTGAGGTTCGAAGGGGGATAACTGCATATCCGACGGAAGCCAGGCTAAGACCAAGACAGGCTCGGAAACATGCTTTTCAGACTCTCTGCAGCTGTCACGGCGAATACGGGCTCGTGGTATCACGAGAGATGGATGTGATAATGCAGCTATCAGAGTGGCAGGATCGAAGACCGAGTGGTGTTGAGGTAGGAGTATTGGGAACTCGCAAAGCTCGTTCGTGGTCGCCAATACGTTGTTCAATCTCTTGTAAAGTCATGAGTATGAGCTTCTTTCAGGGGTAAGGAAGGACAACTTATCTCTCCGTGGCCACTTCTTTGCTTTGAGCCCGAGAATTCTCCTAGTTCGCATGTCTTCAAGCCTTCAATTTCTCATCTCCAAGTTTTCTTCAAATACTTTTGCACTTTCGTTCGAGCCGACGTGCCTCCATGCAGGGACGAGGTCTGCTCTGCCTATGTAGATCGGCCGGCTGCAGTGTAACTTTCAAGGATGAGGAGAAAAGCGATGCGGGCGGCCTCTTTTCGTAAGACGCGAGCAGGAGAGTGAGCCTGTGTCTTTCGAGGGTGTTGCAGATGTGCGTGGTAATAATTTTCCGTGACGTCCCATTTGGGCGTTAGTACCTTTCTGTACCTGCATCGCTCAGGTCCACTGGTCCCTGATTCGGTAATCGCACCGCATCGTTGCGTCGAAGTAGCTCTTTTGCCCTTTTCAACGAGTCACCCGAATGCTCGTTACCGGTGGCTTCCGCCGATGCTACCACCAGAAGGACTAGAATATATGAAACGCATTCGGTCTGTGCTTCGCCGGAGCGGGCAGTCGTTGTTATTGAAGATTGAGGGGAAACAGCAGCTAGATTGTCATTGCACGCCTGATGCACGAGAAAAAGGACGAAGATATACTTGATCGAGTCTAGCGATGGCCGCGGCAAAACCCTCCCTTCTCTTTCCTCAATGGAGGCAGGAAAAGATGAAGGTATACTAGCTGAAAACAAGGGTTTGGCGAGGGCAGCATGAGAAAGACGAACAACATGGCGGCGACTTCTTCAAAACCAGGTACCGCATCGTCCGTACCACGAAGACTGAATACTGCCGGCGCACGATGGGTTGAGCTGGGCTGTGTTCCCCTATCTCATTGCGCGCTGGAGCCCGATGGGGTGGCATGAGGTGGCACCTGTCGATGTGCGATTTGAGTTGAAGCCGGTTACAGGCAGCTTCTTTCCAGGTTCACCAAGGTTTTGGTGCCGACATGATGATGTTGGTGTTGACTTGGGGAAAGAGCGACCCACCGCGCGGATGCCAACCATATGTCTCTCCCAAGACTCGTTCCTGCCTCTTTCCTCCATTACATCCGCGTCAGGCTGGGCGGGAAAGTTATTCCGAACTCCCTAAACCGTTGTCATCATCATCTCAACGGCTTTCTTCTTTGCTCCCTCTCCCCCTCCCCCTCTCTTTTCTCTTCATATAAACTTGCATTCTGTCGCTGCACTCATTTTTTTGCATTTCCACTTCGTTTCGTTCAACGCTCTCGAGCTCGTGCTTCTTGTCAACACCGACTCAACTACCATTTCGACGAATCGATACGTCGTTCTGGTCCCCAAGAAAGCACGCACGAATTTGGACCTCACAATCAAGGCGCTGACGAGCAGCTGCTTCCTGTCACTCATTTGTCCCCATTCGTCCCATATCCGCAGCATCTCTCTGCAACTCACCCGGCTAATTTCATTCGTCTCGTCTCCTCGAATCTCTTCTCTTTCCCAAGCGTGTTGACCGGCCATAGTAGGTTGCCTATCTCCATCATTTCCTCCTCCCAGAACACTGTACTTTGGGTCTCTCAACCAGGACATGCTAATGCCCTTTCAAGGCCAAGATGAAGGCCGTCACTCTCAGCGTTGGTCTCGCGTCAACAGCCGTCTTGCTGGCTTTGATTCCCGTATCTCAGGCCGTTGCCAACGACCTTGAGGTAGTCAAGCGAGATTTGGATGTCGAATTCGCACCACCTCAATACGGAATCTATGGTGGTTACGGCGAGGGGCCTCCTTCATCCTATGGCCATTACAGCTATGGTGGCAATGGACCTCAGCCAACCCAGCAAACCACTACTGAAGTGACCTCCACTTCAAGTGATTCCGGAGAAGCAACTTCCTCTTCGGATCCAGAATCGTATTGTAAGTGATGCTTGCCAATCTTCACTTGTTAGTATTGTCATTAACCCTCCATTTGAAGCACTTGCCATTCCTTCCGTCCAGTCATCGACTCTGCAAAGCTCCTCGTCTGCCAACCTTGGCCCATCAAGCAGCTCCCATGTCGTTGCCTCCACTGGTTCATCATACACCTCGTCCTCGGTAGCCCTAGGCACTGGCGGAATTCAGTCTGTAACTGCACCAGGCCCTGAATCTTCGGCTGATCCCGCTTCGTCTACATACAGCACCGACAGCAATGGTGGTATTTCCACAAGCTTACCTGCCACTTCTTCGCCATCTGCATCATCTCCTGGATCTGATTCATCGCTTTCCACTTTCGTTGCTATCTCATCAACGCTCTCGTCAGTGAGCACTGCTGATCCTTTGACGTCAGAGTCCCAGGCGCCATCAAGCGCAACTTTGGCCCCTTACGACCCCTTCCCCACCGTGTCTACTGGAACTGATAGTGGTGCTTCTACGACAGAGTCTTCTTCGAAATCTTCATCATCTCTCACGTCTGATGCTCCAGTTTCAACAGCCTCGTCGACTTCCGATAGCACCCTTACAACCAAGTCTTCTTCATCTAGTGCACACAGTCCATCTTCCACGCCTTTTGATCCCACAACTTCAAAATCACATGCCTTGACAACATCTACTGCTACCAGTGCTACGGCATCCGACTGCCATCGCAATAACTGCTTTCGCCAAATTTTGCGTGCGTCTGGGGCCGGCAGTGACTTTTGCGCTAGTTACACTGCTGTCACTAACACCGCTTCGACTGGGCTCCCAAAGTTCGTGTCTAATTGCAACGACTCCCCGTCCCAGATTTCATCAGCTTGCTCATGCATTGCTACCGGCGCGCCTGCTCCAACTTTGACGACAAAATCAAGCAATGGAGGAACCATTACAGATCCAGCTTCCATAAGCTCAAGCAGCCAGACAACCTCGGCGACTGATCTCGAGACTTTTCCTTCAATCGTTGATACAACTTCATCTGCTGAATCTTTAACAATCCAACCAAGTCCCGTGACTGCTACCAGTGGGGTTCAAAGTTCCTCTTCTTCGGTACCTTTGCAAACATCTGCAGTATCTTCTACCAGTGGGGCTGAGACCTCCTCTGTATTATCTTCTGCTGCTGGATCTTCTTCCTCGAGTACTGCGGAGGTTCAGTCGTCCTCTCTGTCGAGCTCACCACCTTTTCAGCTTCCCAATGCAACATTGTCCACTGGTCCAACCGCCGGAAATTCTGTGGCATCGAGTGGAGGAATTACACACCACCACCATCATACAACACACGGTGTGACTTCTTCCGTCACTCTAACCGCACCTGGAGCCTCTAGCACACCCATTAACCCAGCCGGTAATTCGTCCACCATTGTTGGGACCGGTACTGCTCCCGTGCCTGAGACTTCTGGCGTCTCCCAATCAAGTGACTCTGGGGTTGTAACCATAGGCTCGACCCTTACATCTACACCATTTCCTACTGCAAATCAGACCTCTCTGACGGGAACTGGTGTTGCTCAGTCCAGTGTTTCTGGTGTTGTTTCTTCTTCGGTAGACCCTTCTTCAACTGTGCCGTACTCAACCGGGAACTCGACGTCCACAACTCTTCCCACAGGGACTGGTTCTCCTATATCATCTCTTGGAACGAGCGTTGGATCTTCAGATGGTGTTTCTGCCACATCTTCCTCGGGCCCATTTCCTCTTGCAAACTCAACGTCGACGATTCTTTCCACGGGTACTGGAAATCCATTTGATCCAACCAGTTCAGCCTTACCCACAGGCACCGGTCTATCATCCGTATCTTCTGGGACAGGCGTTACCTCTGACACAAGCTCGGTGCCATATCCGTGCAACGAGACTACAACTCTTTCGCCCACTGGTACCGCATATGACCCAAGTTCGACTATTTCAAGTGGCTTCGTCTCGTCTGCCAGTGGTGCAGAGACTCACCACCACCACAATTCAACTCGAACACATACTCGGTTTACCACTGTCCTAGAAACACAAACACCATCTGCTGGGTTTTCATCAACCGCTTCTCAAACTTCCAGTGCGCCGTATCCCGCAGGCAACGATACATCGAGTTATCTTCCTACTGGCACAGGCCTTTCCGTTGGCCCACTGAGCTCTGGAGTTGCATCGCCGAGTGTGTCAGGTGGAATATCATCTTCTGTAGATACGTCCAGCAGTCCATACCCTATTACTGCCAACACGAGCATTGCAGTCGGTCCTACAGGGACTGGTGCTTTCCCAACCTCTACCTCGATCAATAGCAACATCTCCTCCTCGGCGAGTGCGACTCTTCCAGGTCCTGTTTCCTCGATTGATCCGGGTACAAGCAGCACGGTCTCCGGTGATAGTGGTGCTTCTACCTCGTCGACTTCATCTCCAGTCGGCTATCCTACGCCAATTGATCCAAACTCTAGTTCCGGAAGCAGCGGTTCAACTGCCTCTACGGCAGTCTCCAGCGATAGTGGTGCTGAAACATCGCTTTCTTCCTCCTCAACGGCAACCGCGCCAGCCCCCGTTGCTGACCCCACAACTACTTGCACTGATGAGAATGGTGCATCTTCTACGGCTGCAGTCTCCGGTAAGCTATTCATCTTCATCTTCAAATCGGTGTATCTAACGTAAAATCTTTAGGAGAACTCACCACTTCTGTTGACCCATCCATTGCAAGCTCCTCCTTGACTCAGTCATCGCCAATTCCCTCCACTCTGGTTACTAGTTATGCATCACCTCCCGTGAGCAGCAACCCTGGAGGCGAAGACTCAACCAGTCTTCCACATGATCCTACTACATCATCAGCTGGAACTTCAGTATCTGGAAAGTCTGGCTCGGAAACATCCTCGGCTTCCAGCCACCTTGCAGTTCCATCCTACACGCTCTCTTCGCCGCCAGCTTCCACACCTAGCTCCAATCCAAAGCACAAGCATCATGGTGGAGGTGTAGGAGATGATCAAGAGGAAGAAGAGATTGAAAAGCTGATTGCAGAATTCTTGCAGATCCTCGAGGAAGAACAGAAAGAATATCAAGATCCATACCACGAATGAAGTTGACACGATGTCTTTGCGGACTCTACTTGACTGATATACAGCTTTGCTTCAAGTTATCCCAAGTTATGCTCTCATTTTTGTTGGAGAACACATACCAGACCTGTTCAATTTTGAGAGGGCATTTTGTTTCTTATGTTTGATTTGGTTGCTGTTGTAACAGCGGACACATGTTTATGTCTTTTTATCTGGCGGAAATGGGGAAGTAAAATGGAGTATCATAATTGAGGTTAATGGATTCGATAGTCTGCATAAATAGAATCAAATTCCATCAATGGACCTGAAGTTTATGTGCATTGAAGTGGTTTTTGTTGAGTCGGCTGCATTTTCAGGCGCGACAAAAAAAGAAAGTCCGAGTCCGGGATCGCGACTTCCCCGAGCCGAGGTTCAAAAATACATGTCCTTTGAGGACCAAGTGAATACTCGACGCCATGAACTCTCCCAACCCAATTTTCTCTCCTAGGAGTATCATCAAGAGTGCCAAACATGGCTAGTGCGAAAGAGAAAAGGAGTGTTCTAATCACTGGGTACGTATCCTCACTATCGTGTGGATGCGACATAGCATCAGCTAACCTTGGGGCACAACACGTAGTTGCACGGCTGGCGGAATTGGCAATGCTCTCGCACGCGAATTCCACGCCAACGGCCTGCATGTTATCGCTACGGCAAGACACCGAGTGGTGCTGGCGGATCTGGAGGAGATGGGAATGACGACGTTGAGTCTGGATGTTTGCAGTGAGGAGAGTGTGGTTGCGGCGAAAGAAGAGGTGGAGGGGTTGTTGGGGGGGAAGGGGTTGGATATTTTGGTTAATAATGCGTGGGTTTCCTGGAGTATAAGGGGGGAAGGGAGGAGGGGAGGGGAGGAAAAGGGATGGAAAGGGATATGATTGCTGATGGTGTTTTAGGGGACGCAACATGACGATGCCAGCCCTCGACGTCCCTCTCGACGAAGCCCGACTCACCTTCGAAACAAATTTCTTCGCCGTGGTGCTTATCACGCAGGTCTTCTCACCACTACTCATCCAAGCCTCCCCCTCCCTCATCCTGAACATCGGGAGCGTGGCGGCCATCGTCCCCTACGTCTACTCCTCCATCTACAACGCCTCCAAAGCTGCCCTGCACGCCTACTCCAACACCCTCCGTCTCGAACTCGAACCCTTCGGCGTCCGCGTCATGGTTGCCGTTACGGGGGGGATTAAATCGAATATCGCGCGTACGGAGCGGCATCTTGATGAGGGCTCGTTGTATAAACCGGTGGAGGGGATGTTTGAGAGGAGGGTGAAGCATAGTCAGGAGGGGGCGATGGATAATAGGGCGTATGCGAGGGGGGTGGTTGCTGAGGCGTTGAAGGGGGCTCCGAGGGTCTGGTATTGGAGGGGAAACCAAGCGGGGCGCATTTGGTGGGTTTGGACGTTGGGGTTGATGGGCGTGGTGGATTGGGTTATGAGGGGGATTGGGGGACTTGGTAGACTTAGGGATATTGTTATGGAGAGACGGTTTAGGGGTGGGAAGGGGGAGTAGATGGGAGGGTGCAAAAAGGGCGTTGGGTGGAAGCGCGTTGGTACCGTAGAAGGTTAGATTTGATGGGGAAGGAAAAGGCGTTGAAGGTTGGAAGAAGGTTACACGGCAGTGATGCTTGTATTGTTTGGTTGGTTGTCTGCGGGGTATGGGGGGTTTGAGTCTTTACGTAAGTCTTACTTGTACTTTGCTGACATGCTTCACTATCTTCAGTCTACTATTACCTTGGTATAGAATATCCGTATCATTCACATCTCTGCTAGAAGTAACTTGCATTTCCTTCCTTCGTACCGTAGATGGAAAGCTCCCTCTGTTTTGCAATTCATTTTTGTTGAAGCTGCGTTGGAGATACTCTATTATTTATATACATCCCTTTCTGAAGTGTCTTGGGATTTTCAATTGAAGAACCATTTCTGGGGTTTTTTCCCTGGCAGGTTTGTTTCGCAGGACTTTGGTTGAGAGTTTGCAGGTCTCGGTTATTCTTTTTGGTGGTCGCGAGGGTGGAGTTTACGGGATGGAGTTTACGAAATTCTCATGGCTAAAAAGGAAGGTGCTGGCAGAGAGATTTGTGGTGATTGGCTTGTGGTTTTTACTGTACTGTCGGTCTGCAATGCATGCTCTGAGTATGGGTTTTGGTTGGCTTTTTCTCAAGTGAATGTGGGGGTGAAATGGTGAGTGCTGAGGTTTAAAGGGGGGTGGTATTGGGGTAAGGTGTCTGGATTCCGGGATATCGGCATCCGTCTTCATTTTCATAATTTGTCGGTTGGGTGGCAAGCCGAGATGCATGTGCTTCTGTAACGGGGTTGGTGTAGAGTTTGAAAGTTGGTGTAGAGCGGGGGAATTCATTGGGGTGAATGTGAGGGGGGAGTGGTATTTCGGTGGGAGGGGGATTTTGTAGGGAAGGGGATTTATGTGGATGAATGAAGTGAAGTGACGGATTTGAGGTTCCCTTTCTTCGATTTGCATAGAACTTCTTTAAGCTTGAGCAAATTTATCAAGGGGGGTTGGGTTTGGGGAGGTTTAGAGGTTGAATTGGATCGCTGGTACTTCGTGGGGATTTTATGTTATGTTTGCTTTTTTGTTTACGGTGAGGTGTAGCCTTTGGTTTTGGTGTGAGTGTTCGGAATCGGCTAGTAATTTCTCCCTCTGATAGAAGGGATTCAAGGGAGGATTGGATTGATAGTGGGGGGTAGGTGAATAATTGGTTGTTGTGGGGGAAGTGTTGAGTGGCTTATATATATGTTGATCGTACGCCGAGTAGATTTTGGTTTCGTAAGGTGTTTGGATAATAGATGCCGCGAAGTTAAGTAGATATACGAGTAACATGCCATTGTGTATTCGTCGAGCTTGCGAGTGTGGAAGAGACGTCGGTTAGTCGGATTGGGAATACGCACTTGGCAGGAAGTGAGTTAGTAAACTGCGGAGTAGTGAGTTCCTAATCAGTAGGGCCTTTTAGAACCCCCTGTCCCCTGCTGTTGCGGTTTTGTTTTTGGCTTTGATCATTACTTTAATCGTATATATGCCCGAAGGGGCCAGTTTTCATGAAAAGCAACAGCGCTAGTCTTGATCCACCTGTTACGCGATTCTGGTTTTCGCGCAACAGCGCTAGTAAAGATGTTTTTCGCTCAATTAAGCAATATGCCTAAATATCCCCCGAATACGAGCGATCTCCTCAAACCAAGCAGAGCCTCATTCCCCGTATATATAACGTAAGGTACTAGTCATTTGGATATTTTGCAATAAAACCACCAGAAAACAGCTAAATGACAAATGCCAACAACAAGTAGGAATGTGGGTCAAATCCTGCGAAGAGTTGTTGCGCAACAAACCTCTACAGGGGGTTCTAAAAGGCCCTAGTTCCTGTTGTTGCAATCTAGAATATCGAGCTACATATCATTATGAGTTAGTTATGTATTCACATAAACTGTAAATACGTAAACGCTTTACCAGGCATCAAAACGACTCTTTCTCTTTCTTAGCTCGAAGTGATGCCTTTGAATCCACAAATACCGCTGCTGGACTTCTAGACCCACTGAATAAAGGTACGAGATTCCACGCCTCGCTGCTGCATTTACGACACGGCGAATCCAAGGATATACTCCGGTTTTCAGAATCACGTGAGAGTACGCAAAAGAGGTGGAATGTTGGGGAAGAACAACTCCCAGACCTTGAAGACGCGGGGAGTTGGAGGTCCCGAGAGAAATAAAAGCGGGCTCTTGTGGCTGGCGCCGCGGTGTGGCCACTAGTTCGACCCACTGATGTACAGCAGGCAGGCAGGCACACAGTAGCGCCAGATCCGACAGGGATTGCAAAAAGTTATGTCGCCAGCACCTTGGTCTTGTTTTCCTGTTATGTATTTTCTTTTTTCGATACCTATCCGGCACCAACGCCAGAACACAGAGTTTTCCCCAATATCCTGCAGAAACCCAATTCCTGACGCGCAGGTGAGAACTTTCATTTCTCTTTTTGGAATGCCTGAATGCTTCTTTTTGGTGGCTGCGGGACGGGCCTAGGCCTCCCGCTGGAAGTTTTTGTTTCGGAACACAAGCGAGCGACTCGGAGCGATGGGTAAAAGGGGAGCCCCTGGATGCCAGCGTGGCCAAGCGTCATTTTACTCGCTTCGCCATCATATATGAAGTCATTGCAGTGATGTCCAAAAGCGAAAATGAAAGCATTGTCGCACCCCGAAATATTTCGGCCGTCGAACATTTTCCATCTCAGCGGTTGCACAAGGTCGATATTTCCTGGGCGTTTCGAATTGTGCTTTTTATGCTATCCCACTTGTTATGCGATGTGCTTCGCTGTGCTGTTTTTCCATGCATGGGGTTGTGGAGAAGACCCAGAGCTCATGAGTCGTATCATCGTCCCTTCTTCACTGAACACCTCGGTAACAAGAGCCAAATTTGAGATGGCGAGCGTTACCAAGGATGGCGATGTTCTTGTCGTATCAGGAAAGCATGGACCATTCAACTTTCGTTTTGCCATCCGATGAACTTCAAGCATCTCAGAGTTCAACGACGATGACGTCTGAAAATTCAAATGGAATTCAGATTCTGCCGCTTCAATCAAGTGAGAAGCAGTGTGATCATGTCCTAATCGTCAACTGATTGAAAGTGTCATTCTGTTCCAGAAACGGTACACATTCGCGTCCACGCATATACTCCCCCACAAAAGTCTGCCCTGTTATGCACACAACCAAGTTTCTCTCCCCTCTCCCAGGCCACCGAATGGTCAGCTCAGTTAAGCTTCAAAGTGAGTTAGCCAATGAAAGTTGTTGGTTAACCACCCTTTTCTCCAAAGGTATGCACCACCAGAACGAACTCCTTTTCAACTGGTTCCTTCGGATGGAAACTTCCTGCCTTTTCCTCTTAACCACCTCAAGATGTATGCTGGATTGCTAATGATTCTCTTGCTCCAATTGAAATCCCGTTTAAACGTCAGATTTTATTTCTTCCAGCCAGCATCCAATAGCCTCGCACAGATTTCCGGTCTTCAAATTGTCCGAAGACATACGTCCCCTGCTGGGCTGGGCATCGTTTTGCCTTTGTGGGGTAGAAAAGTGGCAACCCGCAATTTCTCAAGCCCCCGTGTAAATGCCCGAGTTTTTTCTCTCGAACATACCGCTTGCTTGCATGTAACGGAGCATTGCTTTATCGAATCGATCTGGGCAAGTGCGTGTTTTCGGTGTCATGAAAATCCCGGACAGCGATATTTTGAAGAGAGGTGCACGAGTTGCCATTTGTATAAAGATGGATGGGTATCGCTCTTCTGGGATGGCTATGAACATTGTAAACACTCTGAACAGTGTCGAAAATATTGCTTGCTAGCACTATCAGTTCTGAGCAGACACCATTCAAATAGATTTGTGGTGCTGGTTCTTTTGAAACAAAGACTTTTTGTGTTGCGTTGAGGGCTTCGAGAGAGACATCGACGACCTCACAACATGCCAATCGGAATGTTGTCACCGCTTCAGGCAGCTGGAGCGGGACTGGCACTTGTAAGTTTACCTCAACATTCAATTTCTATTTAGTTGCAACCATTTCGAGAAAGTGCTTACCCATTATCCAACCCAGGTCATAGTTTACGCTCTCGGCAAAATTACCTACAACCTCTTCTTCCATCCCCTCGCGAAATTCCCCGGCCCAAAGAGGGCTGCGATCTCAAATGCATGGTACGCCAAACACTGGACGAGTGGAAAATGGCACGATAAACTTCTAGAGATGCACGAAAAATATGGTTCGTTCCTGCCCGCTTTCGCCCACTCCCACTCCACCTCCCTCCTATTCCACTCGCTTACACATCCTTAGGCGACGTCGTCCGCATCACACCAAACGACGTCAGCTACGCGAATCCCGCAGCAGCAAAGGACATTTACGGTCATGTCATCAAAGGAAAGCATGCCTTCCTAAAGACCGAATTCTACCAGAGCGATGACCTCGACAACATGAACATCGTGGCAATCCAAGACCCTGCTGTACATCGCGATGTTCGCAAGAACTTGTCGCATGCATTCAGTGCCAAGGCGTTGAGACTGCAGACTGATGTTGTGCTTTCGTATGTAAATCAGTGGGTTGATCTGATCAGGCAGCGTGGAAGTGCGCCTGAAGGTATAAAGATGGATGAGTGGTATAATTGGGTGACTTTTGATATTATTGGGGATTTGGCTTTTGGGGAGCCTTTCAATGCTATTGCTGAAGGTAAGACTGCCTCACCTTTCGACTAGATAGGGAGATATACTGACGCAATGTAGCCAAAACGTCCTTCTGGATATCTATCGTCCAAAGAGGCGCAACAGTCATCACCTTCCTCGACGCCATAAAACGCCTCCCCCTCCTCAAACCACTCGCCCCCTGGATCCTCCCCGACATGCCCAGAGCCATTTCCGATAGATTAATCCACATGGAACTCACAAAACAGAAAGTGCATGCCCGTCTCGCGCGCGAGAATAACCGCGATGATTTCTTCTCGCATATGCTCAAAGGCAAGGAAGACATGAAGCCAAACTCGGAGCCTGCAAAGTTCGTTACTGCACATGCGAATGCACTTATTGTCGCAGGCTCGGAGACCACTGCCACGACTCTCTCAGGATTGACCTATCGTCTCCTTCACAATCCTCACGTCCTCGAACGACTCACCAAAGAAGTTCGAGGCGCATTCCAGAATTCATCAGACATCGACGCGGATAGTACTGCTCAACTACCCTACCTCCACGCCGTCATCGAAGAAGGCCTTCGCATTTACCCCGCCGTTCCCATCGGTCTTCCACGATACTCGCCAGGTGCTGAAGTCGATGGTTTATTCATTCCTCAAGGCACCATCATTCATTCTAGTCTATGGGTGCTGATGAGAAGCGAGAAATTCTGGCACAAGGCAAATGAGTTTCATCCGGAGCGCTGGATGCCGAATGATCCTCAGTGGGATCCGGCCTTTGAGAGAGATCAACATGATGCTTTCAAACCTTTCTCCCAGGGTAGTCGTGTCTGCATCGGTATCAATCTCGCGTATATGGAGCTTCGCATAATCCTTGCAAAAAGTAAGTTCTCTCCACCCAGCCCCACCCATTTTTGTATCTCTTCGCTCTGCTGGCTCGGTTTCTAATATCTTTCAGCGGTCTGGCATTTCGACTGGGAGCTCGTTTCCACCGAGCTCGACTGGGATAAGGAAAACAGGTCGATGGCACTCTGGGAGAAACCTTCGTTGTCCGTCCGTATGGTACCGCGAGTTGAGGCATAGGTAAAGACAGTTTGGCATGGGTAATGGCCATGACTGGGTCATGTTTTCTTGATAAACGATATAGATCTGATTTCTGTTTGGGTATTGCATAGCGAATTAATCGTTCTTGAATATATAAATTTCATTTTTGAATTGCTGTAGTTGGGCAGCAATGGTGCTTTTGGAATGCGAAAAGTGATGGATTTTGTGTAGGGACAAAGTCCGTGATCCTTTCCCAAAATTCTTCTCTTGCAATCGTGCGAAAACAGCCTACCCCTCGGTGAAAAGAGTCTACCCTCGCCTGCCGTATTATGACTACCCGTCTCGTATTCTACGACCTTCGTTCTCTTCCTTATCCTGGCATAATAAGATTTGGAATGGGAGAAGTTCTGAAAACGGGAGTCCCTCTCCTATCCCAACCTCAATTCTCTTTGACGGTCTGGCACGATGGGCTTCAATTCGGGGGAGAAGGGGTGGCTAGTAAACCAATTAATGTATGTGGTATCACCTAGAGAGAAAACAAGAAGTGAA
Organism: Hymenotorrendiella dingleyae; assembly: GCA_003988905.1. NCBI lineage: Eukaryota > Fungi > Ascomycota > Leotiomycetes > Helotiales > Helotiaceae > Hymenotorrendiella > Hymenotorrendiella dingleyae. The sequence goes on from QYAP01000341.1 coordinate 18,711, forward strand.
TGTCCCCAACGCTCTCAAAGCGAAATTTTCAAGGGGGTTTATTCTTCCAAATTGTTTTGAATGCAGGTCACGTATGTGCTGCACTGGCAGACGCTAGTTAAGAGAGAGAGAGAGAGAGAGAGAGAGAATCAGACTAGCATTTCTCCCGCTCAATAAAACGAATTCAGCTGTTTTGCCACACCACTACCTTCCTATCAATACGCTCACCACCACCTTCCTTCTGCACAAATACTTCCAGGTACGAATCCCTTTCCGTACCCCGATGAAAAAAAGGAGATTTTGATCAGGTCGATACGTTTGCTATGATGGGAAATGAATAGAGCGTATAAGAGATGCAATAAATAAGAAAGAACAAGACTAAAGTTAGAAGCAAGCTTGCAAAAAGCACACATTTGCAGAAATAGACCAGGACTCAAGCACCAGTGCGTACGTTCAATAAGACTTTATATATATATGCATCGTAGATAAAGCAGTTGTTGAATTTCGGGAAGGAAACGTCAATTTTCTTCCTTTACTTCCTTTTTATGAGAGTACATAAAAGCTCACCAAAAACATAAGTTAGGATATTATTGCAAGCATGGCATTTCGAAGAATAGAACGGCTCCCGAAGATGAACATTTTGTGAAGTGAAAATAGAAGTCCATAGATGCAAAAAGTCAAAGTGACCGTGTTTTCATGACACCAAGAAATGAACACACGTAAAGAACTGTACCAAGAATGAAGATATGTCACGACCCTTGTTTCTTATTGCTAATATCGTAGCGCTTCATACAAACCTCAAATTGCCAAGGGCGAGGTGGCTAGGAGCTTAGAGTCCCAAGTGCTTGCTTTAGGTTGCAGCCCCCACCCCCCAACGAATGCGTAGCCGTAGTGATAATCGACTGTGCGGAAAGATATCTTCAGTATAGTTGAATGCTGACTTTTGGAATCCTAAGGAATGAGCCCCATGTTTTTTGCAACGAAAATCGTAACGATAAAATCACCTAACGCGCACCGATCAAGTCCCGGTTGCTGTATATCTTTCCCAATACCAAACGTTTGTAAGTGCTCATAGCTGGTGGTAATGTTCGTAAATCATCCACTCCTTTCGTTGTTTGCATCTCGCCACTCATTGGTACTGTCGCCTAGAGGTGATGGCTCGACTCTGGGGCCTCGCTCTTGATCGGCAGTTTCTGATTCGACCTCCTCGGGGTTGTCACGGTATGGTTCCCTGTCGGCAGAAGATTCAATGAGTCGTCTCATTGTTGCTCTATTGTCCTCCTCATCCCCATTCGAGTGGTTTGTGATACGCTTGAAAGGTCGTTGCCAATCTGCATCAGCCACACCGGATGTGGCAATGAGAAAAACGATGGAGATTGCCTAGGGTAACCTCGTTAGATACGGACGAATACTTTTAGGGGCTACATATGTCTAGAAGAAAAGAATTGTACCTTTACCACAAACACAAATATTGCAACAATAAAAAGCAGCCCAGCATGGATTTGTTCCGATTTCCTCATCGGCCCAAAGCAACTCTGTGTTCTACCAGAAAGCTCGGCACAAGCAGACGGGCCATCATTTTTGAAAGGAAATGCTCGATCCTTCACGCTATTGAAGCCGCAGCAGTCGAAGGTATCTTGGATAACCTTGATGGCATCCCCGTTTTTGAATCTGAAAAGTGTGGACCACTTGTCATCCAATCCACAGTGTAATGAGGATGGAGGGATTATATATGTCAATGCCAATGTGCCGACGACGGTCTCGTACATCAGTTGGAAAGCAATGACTGCTACCAAGGGAATGGTAAATTGATATTTTTCGGTTGCAGATCGCTGGATGAGGCCGTATACACCTTGAAGGGATATTCCCGTAATTATGGGAAGGACGACTGTGAACAGAGCCAGGGCATTAGGGATAGGGAGATTGAGATGGCGGATTCGAGAATATGCATATCTACAACAGAGGTCAGTTCAAGTCGCTGTGCTATGGCGAAAATGAGATTGAGCTGCTGTAAGATTTACGTACCCCGCAAGAGCAGTCAGGAGTAGCAACACCTTTAGCGGTTAGTCATCGTTATTGAGGAATCGGGTGCTTCGTTATGCTCACTAGAGGCCCGCCCCACAGGAAGAACTTGGTCAGGTTCGTCATGGCCATTGTGTACGCGTTGAGATAGACGTTACACAAATATTGATGGTTGTACTCGAGTAACAAACAAACGGAGGAGATTCAGGAGAAGCGTCTCAAGCTCTGTATTTTTCACTCTGGGCCGTCACTTGAACGTGTTGAACATAGAAGCACAATCTGAAAGACAACTGCTGGTGTAATATCTTTCTGGGCTGTTCAGTGATATGAGGGAGGCTGGGAGAATGATAGAAGAGGAGAAAAATCAGGCGCGTAGATAGATGACGAAAGGAACTAAAGGAACTATTCATTCACCCAATCGCCATCGAGAAGGGGTACGGGTAGATACAGTACCACTCGATCGAGGCAGATCAAGCAAACAGAAAACTGTGATGTAGCGGCAGCGGGGTAGATACCGCACTTAGGGTGGCACGAGAAGAGCATGTGCTGAGCTTGGCATCCAAGGTGTTAGAGAGAGATATGTCAGTTTGCCGTACTCTGAAAACCATTGAATGCTCATGTACCGTCGAGGAGATTGTGCCGGGTAGATCATCGTCTTCTCACAATTGACGTGTTATAGAGTGCGAAGTACTTCGTGCATCGTCATCTTTTGTATCTGCCGACGAGTTACGGATCGGGTCGGGCTGGCCTTCCAGAAAGATCCCGGCCTGACCGAACCGGGCCGCGCGAGCTAAGATTACGTAATCTATGGCATAGATTTAGACAAAACTCGCCAATTGAAATTCTGGCTCACCGCCTATATGCGACCCTAGCTAAACACTTCGGAGGCGGCCACCATAACATATATAAGTCCTAGAGAAATAATTTCAAAGTAGAATATATATTAAATTAAGGGTTTTCATATAGTTTAAAAAGAAGAATTATAGTTCTAATATTAATAATAATATAATTAAAGTTATAAAAGCGAATATTTAATAAAATAATTTAAACTTTTTACTTTAAATTCGATCTCAATATAACCTTAAAAGCTTAAAAAATATTAAAAATAAAAATAAAATATTTTATAGAATATTTTTATATTTTTAAATAAATATATATAAGCTTTAAATTTTAATATAATTTTTTATATTTAAAATATAATATTAATAATAATACGGCTAAGTTTATATTAATGATATTTTAATAGGGTAGCCTAAGCGCCGATGCCGAGGCATTCGGTTTACCGACTTTTAGCCGAATTCTATTACCTTTAATTAAGGCTTAAAATCTTTTTTACGATTTATCGTTATATGCCTTCGATAGAAAACTCTAATTTTCAGATCAATTATTCTTCCGATTATAAATTATCAGGCCGTCCAAGAATTAGAGCTATAGCTTCTATATTGGTGGTAATGCGACTATAATTATAAACACCGGCGATTAGCTGGGGTGGCCTGAGCTTACGCCGCTTAACCTTTTCTGGGTGTTATGTGGCAGAAAGTTCAATTGGCGAGTTTTGTCCAAATCCATGCCATAGTAATCAGCATCCCCAGAGCTGCCCCGCTCGCTCCCCTCGTCAGATTTGGAGAGCACAACAACACAATCACGTTTGACGTCGTTGAGCTATTCACATCACACGACCCGGCGCCGCCGACTACAACACCATATCTTTATCACTTTCCGACCCTGAGAAGCTAAATACTATTCCACCCACGCCATTCCTCTTTACTAGACCTGCGCAATTCACGACATCACCACCGCTACGATGCAGGCAATGCCAGATTCGCGCCAGCAGAGCTTCGAGGAGATCTATGGCCCGCCCGAGAATTTCCTCGAGATAGAGGTACGCTTCCTCCTTTGCCCCCCTATTCCCTCCAGTCACCCCCTCACCTACCGCGCAATGACCCTCCTCTATTCTCAACCACCCTGCCCTCATCCTCCACCTTTACCCTACCCTCAGACTAACCCCCACCTCCCCAGGTCCGAAATCCCAAAACCCACGGCATGGGCCGCAACATGTACACGGACTACGAGATCCTTTGCCGAACCAACATTCCCGCCTTCAAGTTGCGACACAGCAGCGTGCGCAGACGCTACTCTGACTTTGAATATTTCCGCGACATCCTGGAGCGCGAGTCCGCACGAGTCACAATCCCACCGCTACCAGGCAAGGTCTTTACAAACCGCTTCAGCGACGATGTGATTGAACACAGAAGAGAAGGTCTCCAGAGGTTTCTGCAGATTGTCGTGGGGCATCCTCTTCTGCAGACTGGTAGTAAAGTGTTAGCCGGTTTTGTTCAAGGTCAGTTGAGCACTTACTTTCATTGGGTTTGTCATGTGGATTTGTGGTTTGATACATGCATTTATGGAATTTACCGATCATACCACTAATAATGAGAGCTAAGCTAACGACCAGCTTACCCAGATCCAAACTGGGACCGCAACGCGTGGTGAAGTTCAGCCCTCGTTGAAACCGCTGGTTCGAATGGGACGGGAAAACATAGTAGCAAACGTAGACCACGAAAGCTCCAAAAGCCACGACCGAGTACGATGATAATGACACAACACCACCTTTCCTTCTTGCAAAAGTCGCATACAGTTTAACTCTTTGGTCTGCGAATGGAATCCGGGAACTAGGCGAGAGATGCTAGCCTTTTTATTTCTTGTTGGCAATAGGGGCGCTGTTGTATTCAAAGGCGTTTGATGGGGATTCTGAATGGGCGGTCTTTTAATTCCATAGCGTCAGTTCACCACCTTTTATTTTTTTGGAATTGACAATTCAGGAGGGGTGAAGTTTTTCAGCTAATATACCTGGTATCGATTCGTGATGTCAGCTCGTCAACTTTTTCAAAGGCGTTGTTTTGACCTTGCACATGAGAGAATTCAGCCTTGCTTACTTTCTGCGCAATTCCATTCATTTCATTTTGCAACTCTATCCTGTAATTCGCTTTTGAGTCTCTAGATCAAATACCAAGCAAGGTCACACTTGCACCTGTTGATTTTAGAGGCTGGGCTTCATGAGCTTAACTTGATGTAAGCTCTTCTCTGAAGCTTGAAGAGCTTTGAGTTCTACGGGCTGGAGCACTTGCCTCCCGCTTCTTACAGCGATATCATATGTTACTCGATTGGTGGCATGGGCGCTCGGACCAATGAGTTTTCACCTGGTGTTTAAAGTTATTTTACCTGGTGCTCCCTTGTTAGTTTTTCTGAGCATTCTCTGTGCTTCGTTTCGGTATATTGGCGAGTTGCTGTGCGCTCCATCCCCGCCCTAGGTTTTGGTTTAGGTCTTTGACTAGATCATAGGGGCGCATTGGGCAGAGGTGGCGGTGGGGAGGTGAATGCAGTGAGCTTCCCGCGGAGTGAGCTGCGGTTCCATACGCGAATTTCTTAAGCCATGGTATTACTTCCGCGCATCATTCTTTTGTTGTGATATCGATTCTGCAGCAATTTTCTAGACTTCTGATCTTCTTTCCTGAATCAAGTTAGTTTTTTTTGTCGATTTTTAACCGAAGTAGCGCTTCATCCCCGCTCTAAGTTCCAAAACAGCACTTTGACTTGATCATAGCCTCGCTCTCGAAGTCTGACCGCAGGTACCATTTTGTATTTCGTATCCATGTTTATTTTCAATAGTAATCAGATATTTCGGGAACGGGACTTGTTTTCTCCTCTCGCTTCGGCTTCAAATCTACAAAAATGGCTTGTACTCTTTGGACATGACGTTTTTGCAATGAGTGTCATTTGCTTTTCAATCTTGCAGATGCGCAAATCCAAAACTTCTGCAGGATTTTGTAGATCCTCCTCTGCATCTCTGCATTAAGTGAAACTTAGCTATCCAACAGATCGTTTTTATTCTTCGGGGTTACTCGGAGTCCGCAACTCCTAGCGGTTTCTATTCTCTCATCGTCTGTACTTTCGAGGGGTATTACGGCACGTGCGATCCTGGAACACAACACATCTGAGCAGCACAGGCGGGAATAGACGAAAGGTCTTGGCCTTCATCCGATATATCTGACGAGATATGCAGGATTAGCCAAACATCAGATTGGTGAACCACGAGTGAGAGCAGTTCATGGCAATATTCTCGTATTGATGCTTGACCTCTTGCCCCTCGGGTCCCTCGGCATCAGACGAGCTCGTTCGCAGTGGTGACTTTTTGAAACGTCAAAATGGACGATATCTAGACCAAGTGAGAAATATATAATAGTGAGGAGATGGGAGGAGAAAGGTCAGTTCATCTCTTGTTCATCATCAAGTCTGTTCTTTCTTCGACATTCGCTATCTATTTAGTTCATTTCTTCCTTCACTTCAATTCTTTTCTTCAACCCACGGCGTTAGACACGGCGTCCCGGTTCAAAAACAACCATCGGGATGATTTTCAACGCACTCGCTCTTTCTTCCCTCTCTTCACTCTTTCTCATCCCCGAAGTTCACGCCCAAGATGCTCCACCCATCGCCGACAACGGCAGTGATATCACAACAGCAGCAGTTCCACGACAACCAAATGATGGCGGTTGTCCAGCGGTCTGGACTACCGTCTCAGCTGATCTGACCAAGATTTTTGCAGATGAGGGCGGTTGTACGCAGCTTGCAAGAGCGGCCATTCGCGCGCCGTTCCATGATTGCTTTGCTGGCCCTGGGGGCTGCGATGGGAGTATTCTGTTGGCAGCAGGGGAGGCAAATTGGGCAGCCAATGCGCCGTTAAAAGATATTATTTCGACGTTGAAGGGTAAAAGTGAGCAGTATAAGGTTGGGGCGGCGGATATGGTGCAGTTTGCTGCTGGTATGTTCAACCATTTCCGTCTTCAACAAGAGAATTTGGATTGACATGTTACAGCTCATGGCATCAAGAGCTGCAAAATGGGTCCTACGGTCGGAATCTTAGTAGGCCGCACCGACTCCTCAACCGAGTACGTCCCCCCCTATCCTCTGACCCCCTTCTATCACCTATCACTAACACACTTCCCAGAGGCACCGAATCCGAAATCCCCCTCCCAACAGCATCCGCCGACTCCCTCGTCGAATCCTTCGCCTCAAAGGGCCTCGACGCAACCGCCCTCACCGCCCTCATCGGCTCCCACACCGCCGCCAACCAGTTCGTCACCGACCCCTCCAAAGCCGGCGCGGCCCTCGACAGCGACCCCGGCGTCTGGGATAACACTTTCTACTCCGAGGTCCTGGATAATACGGCGCCGTTTGTGTTACCCAGTGATATGAAGATTATGCAGAGTCCGACGACGGCGCCCATGTTTAAAGGGTTTGCGGCGGATGGAGCGGCGTGGCAGGTGGCTTTTACTACTTCGTAAGTTATTCCAAGTTCTTGCCTTATCCTTCTTTTTTTATTGCGGTGCTAATGTGGGTGTTGTAGCATGGAAAAAATGGCACTTATCGGTGTCGAGACTCCTGATTTGATTGACTGCACGAGCGCGCTTCCAGGTGGTGATGTGGGTGCTGATGCCGCTGGTGCATTCGAGTATCCAAGAGGAGCGGGAGGAAAAGGTTCAAAGCCTGGAGAGAGTGGAAAGCCACCAGGAGGTGAATCCCCAAAATACCCAGGTGAACCTCCTAAGTACCCAGGCGAAGCACCAAAGCAAGGTGGTAACCGCCCTCCGAGACGATTCTAGACTACTAGGATACTGCTAGAATGTTTAATGATGGAGGTGTTGGGCGGAGTCGCTGTACACTATCTTCACTAGCACTTTGTTTTGCCGTGTTGGTTGAACTACTATATGGGTCATTGGATGAATGGGAGATGGCGTTTTTGTTATGTCGCTATGTATGTTAGCAGAGGAATTAAGAATAATAATTTCATTTACAGTTTTGGTCGTTGTGGTAAATGTGCTTGATGAGGGTTTGAGAAGTGTCGTTGGGGGGTTAAGGATAAGCGAAGAAGTGTTGAAGATGGAGTGAATTGGAAATCCCAATACGTTGGTGAGTATCGAAGGGGCGGCAGTATTGGAAGGGAAGTATATAGCTACTGTAAGTCATGGTACGCGAAATAGAAATAAACAAAAACCATGTGATTCCCAACTGATGGTGCGACCAATCCTGGTAAATGACATGAAAGTCATGGAACCACTCCTCAGCGTAGCACCTACAAAAATTACAAATCCACTTTCACAACTCTTCAATTTTTAATCATTCCCAAAGAGCTTTCCCCGAGAATCAGCCTTGAAATTCGGTAGCGAGTTAAACTTCGGCAGCAAGTATCAACGACGAGGGTTTGGCCGGTTTGCACTGACGCACCATAGAACTAACTGATTCAAAATTACTAAGGGCTTCGTCAAGGGAATACACGGTGGGAAAAGCCAATTATGATCAGATTTCCGGAGACCAGTCGGGTCTCTGTAGTCAGTTTGGTTGCCCCTCTCGATAAAAGCAGGTCATGATAAGAAATTTATATCCGGTGATAGAGTGAATACAGTGGCCAGGTTGATTGGTTACAGCCAAAAGCACTACCGCAGGTTCAAAATTTAGCATATCCTATCAGCCGGTTGAAACCCTCAAGGGAGGAAGCTAAATTGCATCGTGAATCCACGCTAAGCATTGATAAGTTGATTTGGCCTATGAAAAAATTCTGAACCACCTCCACTAGAAAAGCAGGTTTTAGTATATTCAGGTGGGAAAAGCTTGTATTGTAAGTTGCGCCAGAGAGGTTTCTTAAATAGACTCTGAGTCGCTAGTAAGTTACCCCGCCCTAAACCACCTCCCTCTTCTCAATCGAGCCCCCGCATCTTCGGCCATTATCTAAGAGAATGACCGGAATGCTGAGATATCCTTCTCGCCTCATCACGATGGAGGACCACATCATGCAGTCCGGTCGAGATCTGTACTGAAAAGCGTATGCATGGTTCGTACAATTTACCGTCAACCTTGGTTCGAATCTCATGCAGAAGGCATGGGCCATACATTTGTTTTGAGGATTTTGGTTTCGAGCGAGTTAGGTTTTAGTAGTGGATTAGGTTTCGGTGGCGAAAGAGTGAACGGTAAGTGTAGGTGCAGCAAAAGTAAATTTGAAAAGAGACATTGATTGGAGGGAGATAGTTTGGTATACTGCACACAAGATTCACTCCGTTGGGCTGGGTATTATGATAGCTGTTCTGCATTGAGAAACTGAGTCGAAAGCATGGAGGATAGCTTCATTGGGATAGGTGCTAGGACGGAAGCTTGGAGTTTTAAAGCTCTCGTATCGTGAAATTCCCAGACATCGTTTGCCTTGAAAAGGGTTGAACTTGACCGAAGCAGTGATGACTTAGCAGGGCCTTACAGTATATATTATATACCTTCGGTTTCGAACAGAAGATGCCTAGAGAGTAAGTCGGCCTTGACGTCAAAATGAGGCGGAAATGAAGGTTAAGGAGGGGACGTGCACAAAAGATTGGCCACTGTAAACACTTCACGATATAACCAAATATTCCATCCATTGAATGCACGAGATTATGATTGCTATGGAAGACAGATAATAAAGAGCGATGGAAAGTCTCATACTTCTCAAAATAATATGGCAGTCTTTTACAAATTAATCTTGAATGTGGAGTTCGCTTAATTCAGGAGAGTCGGTTGCCGGAGATAAAGCCGAAAAGTTTACGCGCCGTGCTGCGCGGATTATTTCCGCTGGAGAAGCTTGACGATCAAACTCATAACCCACATTCACTTGCATTCAGCTTCATAATCCTACGATTTTCCATTCGATTGACTGGGCTGAGAACGAGACGAGGCCATCTTTGGCCAGGCGGCTAGGATTGTGGAGAACGTGTACTGTACATGAAAAAATTGGCTGGGTTAACTCACTTTAGGTTTACTTTCGCGATCGTAGAGCATTTCTCAACTTGCAAGTTGAGAATGAAAATGAAATATTAAGCTTGCAAGATTTGCGACTTATGTTTTGTGGTTCATTCCTATGGAGAGGTTTTCCTCTTGTTTTGGTGGCTCCTTCCTTCCAAATTTTGACGTTGTTGGTTCCCAAGCGCCGACCTTCATGAATGGCCAGAATTATTGCGCCACCAACAGGAAATCGTTTTGTTTCCACGGATTGAGAAGGAACAGCAGAACTGCCATGGCAGAAATGGCCTCCCAGCCTCCTCTCAATCATGGTCTTTGGGAAGGTCGCAGAAATATTGTTTCAATCGTGGTTTCACAAAGTTTACCGTCTGCTTCTCGGCCATTTTTAAGCTTAACGTGGCTTCGAACGTGTATAAATACCTGCACGAGATACTTCTTCACGACTCTTAATCTTCGTTGGCAAGTTTCGTTTTTGTTCTTCTTTGTGTTTTAGCATACAGCCATCGTTCCAAAGTTACCTACCGTAGTCCATTCGTTTTTCATGTTCAGTTTCAAGATGCATCCAGGGTCATTTGCAGATAGCGAGCTGGCCTCGCCTGTGTACAAGACCCCTCGAAGCAACACCATTGATGATGACAGAGCATCTGAGTATGAATCGAGCGTGGAAGAGAACGAGGTCAACACGGCTTCAAATACTATTCTGAGTGAAGACCCGCTTAGTAACGAGAGCAGTCGTATCTTGTTTGAGTCCATTGGTACGTTTTACCTTTTGATGTATGTTGTTGAAGCTTATAGGAGTCTTAGATCAGATGAGGAGGTGCGGAGCTGGTCAGGATTTGGATTTGCCCCAGGTTCGTGGTTTTTTAAATTCCAACCCTTTCGCTACTGCTTATTATGCTAACTTTGGCCGCAGCTCGTCATCGTCGGAAAGCAATCAGCCGGAAAATCCTCCCTCCTTCAAAGTCTCACTGACATTCCCTTCCCGGTTGGGAGTCGTCTTTGTACACAATTCGCAATGAGAATCGTCTCTCGGCGCACTCCTCCAGGAACAAGTGATATGGTACACGCATCCATCGAACCGGGAGACTTGAATCCCTTTTCAATTCAAGATGATGATACGGCCACCCAAAGTTTCGCCCGAACAATGCCTTCTATGAATGCGGAAGACTTTGAAAAACTTATCGATGAGGTGAGAAATTGCATATCCTCTGGTTTAAAATGTGTAGTACTAATATCTTGGGACTAGGCAAAAGCAGCCATGGGAATCGGTTCGCCTCTGATTTCTGAAAACAAGAATTACTCGAGCAAGGTGCTGAAGATCGAGCTTTCTGGCCCTAAAAGATCCCACTTCGGCATTCTTGATCTGCCTGGGGTTTTCAGTTCAAGAAGATTCGGGGTTTCGAAGAGGGAGATGGATGGGGTGTTGAATATGGTTACTTCGTATATGAAGAAGCCAGAGAATATCATCATGTAGGGCTGCCGACGTTCTCACCGAATCACAGCTGACGGTGTTATTAGCTGTGTTGCGGATGCTTCTGGAGATATCCAGAATGAACAGATCCTGGAATTGGCAAGTGGAGTCGATAGCTCTCGCTTGGTTGGAGTTCTCACCAAGTGCGATAAATCCGAAAATCCCGATGATGTAAGTATACAACCTGTGCTCTCCATTAACTCTTTAACATTGAATTTTAGATTGTTCAATTGGTCAATGACCGTGATGGTATACCTGGTAAACCACTTCGATGGCATGTCGTCCAGAACCGCGGACCCAAAGCCTCATCGACATTCGATCGTGCACAAGAAGAAACAGATACTTTCAATCGCGACCCCTGGAGCAAAATTCCTTCGGAACAGCGCGGTATTGCCTCGCTTAAATCCTATCTTGCCAACCTCTTATGCAAGCGAATTCGCGACGGATTTCCCAGCATGGTTACCACGGTCACAGACCTACTCGAAAATGAAAAGGCAGTTATGAAGACGTTTGGGCAAGAAAGGGGCACTCATTCGCAAAGACTTGCTCATCTGGTTGAAATTGCAGAAAGGTATCAGAAGTTGGCCCACCAGGCCCTGTCTGCACCCGGGGATTTACCACAAGCGAATTTGAAACTCAGGGGGCGGGCGGAGAAGCTGAAAGACGGGTTTACTCTGGATATGAGGGATGGTGGCCATTTTTATAAGTTTCTTCAAAACGAAGAACAAGCAGAGACAGAGGTGGAAGAGGTCTCTCAGGCTGAGGCTGGCGAGTTCAATTTTGTGAGTCTACCAAAATATCCTCCAAATCATGTTACGGTTATTGTACTGATAGAATCCGAAGCCAATGCGAACAGAGAAAGAGACACTTCTCAATACACTCTCAAATTTCCCTTTGACTCCCGATAGCTCTCCCACTCGCAAATCCAAGACTTCTGCGCCAGCCACCAAAACAAAAGTTGTCGCACCCCTCTACCAAGAAATACGATCTCAAATTCTCGAAAACAGAGGCGAAGAACTTCCGGGAATGCTTAATCCGGCAGTCCTCCGTCCTCTCTGGCGCAAACAAACCTCAAAATGGGAAATGATTGGGAAATCCCACCTAGACGCTTTACTTGAGCTCACCACCAAAATCTCCGTTTCCCTCCTCCACTCAGCCTGTGAACTCTCCCATGCCAGTCCACGCACTCAACAAGGTCTGGAACGGCAACTCCTCTCCTTTGCCGCCAAATCACACTCAGCCATCCTTTCCAAACTCAATGGGCTCTGTTCCAGGAATGCAAACATGGCCCTTCAAACCACCAATCCAGACTTCAACGCAAAGGTTCTAGTGGCAAAACAGCAGCGCTTCTGTGAAGCCCTGGGCCGGTACATTGCTAAAAATCCGCCCTCTTCTTTTCTTGATGGTGCTAGACCTACGGGATACGAACACTGGGCCATTGTTGATGAATTGCAGGTTGGTCTCCTTTTTGCGGAGCTCCATCCTGCAGCACGGTCGCAAAATGTGGAAGATGAGATCCATGATATTTTGAAGGCGTACTATGAGGTTACGCTACAGAATTTCGTTTATGATGTCACGCGAAATATCAGTGAGCCGTTTTTGCTGGATGCGGAGGGACCACTGCTGGGCTTGGTGACGGAGTGGGTTATGGGTTTGGGAGAGGAGATGGTGTTGGAGCTGGGGAAGGAGGAAGAGGATTATGTGGTTAGAAGGAGAGAGTGCGAAGCGAGGATTGCGAGGTTAGAAGAGGTTGTTGGAATTGCAGGAACCAGTTTGGGGAGGACTGGGGTTTTGGGGGTAAATAAATAGGGGGAACGGGAGAAGCGAGTGCCAGGGATATGAGATAATTGCTCTGAGAGACACGATGTGGTGAAGATGGAGTCAAATGGAAGGCAAATTGAAATTGAAGGATTGGAGATGACCTCGAACTGTTCGTGATAATGCCTGTGAGCTGATCAATGTAATTAGGATCTGTCATTCCCCACGGGATTTTGGGGAGAGGCTGGTTTTCTCGACGCGCATGCGAAGCTATTCAATTTATACTTCAACCCGAATAAATCCGTCTTATCGAAGCATATCACCGCAGCTCCAGGCGCAGCCTTTTGTTTAGACGTACTATTATCCTGTCTTTGTAACCCGGGAGATAGTGTTCTTGTTCCCGCCCCATATTGGAGTACGCCACTCGGTTCCAGAATCGTCTGGCCCCTCAGAGGCGGGGGGGGGGCGATCATGTGATATGGAGTACACCACGTGATGTGGAGTCATATGTGGGATGTTTTTAAGGCTCTAGAAGCCTAGTTTCCTGTATAGAAACCCCTGTATTTCCGATATCCTTAGAGAGGTCGGGTTGAATGAAAATACCATTCTTCAAGATTTAAATTAGGGGGGTAATTGTTGCGGTAGAACTCACTTGATATGGACCTCGTAATCCGTACGTATTCGGATCCTAGGATCACTTACACCCAGGTTCAGTAGCTCGAACGATTTGTACGTACAATGCCGACAACCTTCGGCTTGATTCAAGTTACCGATGGCTCATAACTCTTCCGGAACGAGCCTTAAGCTCTTCTTTTTCATGTGAATATCGACTTAATAGTTGAGCTTAAACCATCACTTCAATATATCTTCTCACCAAGCATATGTATACTGTACGAATTCCTAAAAACATAGTATGCTACCACAGAACTCTACTAGCGCATTGCAGACTTCTGTAATGCGTTAATAAAAATTGAATTGGATTTAAAAGGCGCTGGTAGAAGTCGAATTGATGAAATTGGTTAAAAGGGGACTCAGAGAGCATAATTAACATTACGGCTTCTTAGGCCACAGAAAGTGAGGCTATTCGCAGATCGATGATAGGGGTGGATAGACTAAGAACACTTATACAAATAGTCACGCCCTCTCCCATTGGCCACTTTCATCAATTCGACTTCTACTAACTGTGCTCGGTATTCACCGGGAGGGTTGGTCACGTGGGGGCGCTAGGCTTAGCGAGCCTACTTACCTCTCTTCGCTCGTTCGTAGCCTCCTCTTCTCTCTTTAAGCCAATACTAGCATTTGATCCCGAACACTAACGCTTTTTGAATTCAATTCGATTTGGTCACCCAAGATGCCTAACAAAAGTTGCGAAAAACCTCTATTCTCAACATTCACATGGTACCATACATTTTTGGGCGATGTGGGAAAAGTCATGAGACGCGCGTTTCCGCGATAACACCCTATTCGAGGGGCCGGCATAGGGGTGTCCAGGAGAACAATGCACATACGATCGTGAATGTTCTGGTTTCTGGTCAAGGAAGAACTTATCGATTTCCACCAATGCGGGGGTTTTGAGTTTTTCCACACGAAAACAGCGAATACGGCGGAATGCCCCGCCAAACAGCGAAATCAGCGAGATGAATTCTCCGAGGATCTGTTGCTGGGATGCGAAAAGCTTCGACGGCATCCCTCCCCTCCGCACATTTGCCGATAGAGTTCCGAGTTTTTTTTTTTAAATGCACGATGTGCAGAACGTCTGTCTTCAAAAGCGCGATGCTTCCTGAGCAACTAAAAGTGATCCTGCTAGCGCTTTCAGTTCCCAAAACAGCAATTTTGATACAGCTGTTGCTTTTCCCCAAGGCAACAAGATCATAAACACTACATGGTTGATGCGGAAATACTCCTATATCCCGGTGCCCGGTATATCAAACGACATACGCAAGCTTTGCGGAGCTGCACGACTCGACGATCTTGAAATCCCGATGAGATCCAGGCTTTCCGGGTGAGATATTCCAGTGGTACGTGCGTCAACACCACTTCCTACTTTCAAGCGCACACAATTAAATCCTCGTTAATCCGAATTCTACAAAGATCATTTAGGATTCACTTCGACTATTAAGTACGGTAGTAACACAATTCTAGAGGTTTTGATCAAAATTTTACGCGAGTTTTGCTATCAAGAGAAAGAAGGCCCGTCTTCTATGCCACAATTCGGCCCCGAAACACTCACCCGTAGAACAAGGTTGTTATTCAAATGCAGATTAATCAGTCCGAGAGTGGCAGTTCGCTAAACCCTACTGACGATCTAGTGTTGCTCGTCCTTACCCATGGCGTCGGAAATGATGCCGAGAATGAAGCATTTCCCCCCCATTTATTTCTGATTCTAGAAGCTTGTAATTGCCATTCTCAAGTTCAAACCCCTTGCTCATACTATATTTTGCGCTGCATCTCCCCTCTTTTATTTCCTTATCGATATCCCCGAAGAGGAAAATCACTGCGCTTGCTAAATAAGATGCTTTTTAGAGTCGTGCACAGGGGTGGGATTGGTCGCTGTGGGGTTTTGACGTGCTTGTTGCCGAAGTCGCTTCAACTCTTTGCTGCCAGGAATACGGATTCAATGGCACCTTCTTTCACCGTCAAGGTCCTCAGCCGATAAATCGCCCTTTTTTTGCCCTGACTCCACCACCGATCTAATTTGATGATTTCATTGACATTCCATGGCACTCGACCTTCCACCGTCGTCCCATACCAGACCCAGTTTTAAAAGCTTCGGTACTACCGATGGCGCGTCTCCAGCCCATACTTCGTATCTCTCCTTCTTGAATTTTGGAAGTCGGGATGAAGAAGTAGAAAAAGGGTCGCTTCCCTCTTTCTTGCTGGCATCAAAGCTAAGCTTGCCAGTCTCTCATTTTTCCACATTCGTTTCTTGCTTTCGATTCCTCGAGGCTCCTCACTCATTATGAAACACCCCGTCGCCAAAGCCCTCGTCGGGCTTTTGCTCCCCTTCCTTATCACCGCTCTCAATACCACAACTGCGTCCAACACAACCGCGGTAGATGCGACGGCAGAGGCATTACTATCTTCTGGAAATGTTGATCTTGGAGACTGGGCCGATGCTTATGCAAAGGCGACAGCTCTTGTCGCGCAACTTACCAATGAGGAAAAGATTACTCTGGTTACGGCGGGCTCGGTTGCGTCTGTGAACTGGACTGCTATTACAGTCAAGGATGGAGATCAAGGACCATTAGGTTAGAGAACCCTTTTTTTTTGGTATTGAAATTTGAGCTAATGTTCATAATTTCTAGGCTATGACTATGTGACTGGCTGGGGTGAAGTCTCTGCTATGGTCAATACCTGGGACAAAACGACTTGGTACGATCAAATGAAGGCTGTCGGTCTCGGTAAGCCAAAACCCCATTGAATATCATGTACGCAACTGATTACTTGTCGCTAGAATTCTATGGCAAGGGATTTCAACTTATCAACGGACCAACATCGCAACCCTTGGGACGGACTGCTTGGGGCGGTCGGTTGGTCGAGACTATGGGCTCTGATTCATATCTCAATGGTATCGCTGTTGGTGTTACCACGCGAGCCTTTAATGACGCAGGTGTTATCCCATGTGGAAAGCACTTCTTACTTAACGAGCAAGAGACCAACCGCGAGGCGCAAGGAGGAGGGGGAGGTCCCGGGCAATCGGCAGCAACCGTCAGTGTTGCTCCATACTCGGCCGTTGCAGATGACAAGACCTTGCATGAAACTTACATGTGGTATGTTACACTCTTTCGTAGGAACCCAAGTGATTTCTCTGGCTAATCCGAAACATTCAAGGCCATTCTATGATGGCGTAAAGCAAGGTCTTGGCGGAATTATGTGCGCCATGAACAAAGTCAACGGCAGTCAAGCATGCGAGAGTTCCCCACTGCTCAACACACTTCTCAAGACACAAATTGGCTTCCCAGGTCTCGTACAGCCCGATGCCGGTGCTCAACATACTGCTTTTGGATCTGCCAACGGTGGAATGGATTACGGTTCCTCATCAATTTGGAGCAATGCTACCATGTTTGAGGGATTGAACAACGGAACTTTAACCCAAGCTCGTCTCGATGACATGGTCGTTCGCAATGTTATCCCCTACTACTACACCAACCAAAACAACGGAAGCTTCCCCGAAAACGTCGACAACGAAGCCTACGTCGATGTTCAAGGCAACCACAGCGCCATAGTCCGAGCCAACGGAGCTGCTTCCCTCGTCGTGTTGAAGAATAATGGCGCTCTCCCGCTCAACAAGCCTCGCAGCATGGTTCTCTTTGGTAGTTCAGCAGGTCCCGTCATGGCTGGACCTAATGTAGAGTTCAGCGTTTCTGGGGTACCATCTCAAACCTACGCTGGCCATCTGGCAGGAGGCATCGGTTCTGGACAGGAGTCTTTCCCTTACCTTATCACACCCTATCAATCCCTGATCGAGCATGCCAAAGCGGATCATACCATGGTTCGCTGGATCCTCAACAACACCTACACGGACGATAGCGGCAGTGGCGATTCCCAAAAATTCTCGGGGTTCACGGGGGGAACTTATTTCACCCCCACCATCAGCGACTACGCAGGAAGTGCTGAAGTCTGTCTCGTTTTCATCAACGCTTATTCTGGTGAGTAATTCTGAGCACTCCCAAAACGAAGATATAGTGGGAAGTTATCTTACTAACGGTAATATAGGTGAGGGCGCTGATCGAACTGAACTTCGCAATACCGAACAAGATGACCTTGTCACTACGGTAGCTGCCGCTTGCAACAACACAGTTGTTGTAGTCAACACCGTCGGTCCTCGAATCCTGGACTCATTTGCTGAAAACGACAATGTTACCGCGATCGTCTACGGTGGTCTCCTTGGCCAAGAATCAGGAAACGCTATTGCCGATGTTTTGTATGGTGAAGTTAACCCCAGTGGACGTCTTGCATACACCATTGCAAAGAATGAAAGTGACTACAGTGTCGGTATCTGTGAGACTGTAAGTCCATTTCTAACTTGCAGCCCTCCCTGATATATATGGCATTGATACTGACTTCTTTGCGCCCAGGCTGTCTGCAACTTCACCGAAGGAAACTACATCGACTACAAGTACTTTGACAAGTACAACGTCACTCCTCGGTACGTCTCACTCTCCATCCCCTCTTCCTCGTTTACCGCCATACTAACCTTTACTTATAGATACGAGTTCGGCTTCGGTCTTTCATACACCACCTTCGCCTACTCCTCCCTTTCCGTCTCAATAACCAACGAAACCGCCACCGCCAGCACATACCCAACAGGCATCCTATCCGTCGGAGGAAAAACCGATCTCTGGGACGAAGTCATCAGCGTCAGCGTTTCCGTAACCAACAACGGCACCCTTCCGGGTCACGAGGTCTCCCAACTCTACATCCAATACCCGGACGCCGCCGATCAACCCATCCGCCAATTGCGAGGCTTCGAGAGAACCCTCATCGAGAGTGGCGCCAGCTCCACTGTCACCTTCAGCGTGCGAAGACGTGATATTTCCGCTTGGGATACTGTGGCCCAGGAGTGGATGATTGTTTCTGGTGATTATGTCTTCAGTGTTGGTTCTAGCTCCAGAATCCTGCCAGTGTCTCAGACCATCACTATCTGAGCGTGAGGTGGTGGTTTTCGCCTGTTTCTGATTTTGTTGTTGGTCCTGGTCTGCTCAAGTACTGTAGGCCATTTGATCAATTGGCTGACCCACTTCACAAGTGTCGTTATTATTGATCCACTTGTATATTAGATAAACTAATCAATCGTAAATTGATTAATTAACTAAATGAATTAACTTTTATTTCAAAGTACGTTTTGGATGATATCGAAACTGATGAAAATGATCAGGTTTAATATAAAAATGAATAGTTAAGTAAGAGGAGGTGATTGAGAGTAAGTCGCAACGATCGATCTTTGCTCTCAAGGACGCGTACGAGGAGTCAGAAGGAATACTAGGCAGCGAACTCGGCTAAAATCGAAGAAGAGAAAAGTCATCAGAATCTCCCAGAAATCTCATAAAAATATAAACATACCATACAAAAACCACCACCCTATAAACCTCACATATCCCCCTCCGTACTAGCAGAAACCACCACCCTCGTCCCAAAACTCCCCGGCGCAACAACGCGCAACACGCAATCATCAAGATGATCATAAAACCCCTGGGGCCCCTCAAACGAGCCCTCACAAATATTACACCTGCCAGCCTCCCCCACCGCCGATTCCTTGGAAGTGACCATCTTCCTCGAATTCGGCGGCGTCTGCTCCACGCTGTGCACCGAAGTGAGATGTCTTTTAAACCCATCTGCGCGCGTAAACGTTTTCTCCGCTACTGTTCCGGAGCCGGGACAAAAGGGACAGACGACGATGCCGTTGTAGTGCGTCAGAGCGTGACGGTTTCTGTCGTACTTGCGCGCAAAGCCTTTGACGTGGTAGTCGCAAGTGGCTATGGGGCATTTTTCGGGGCGCTCGGGTTGGTGGGTTAACATGTGGGCTTTTAAATCTGTGAAGACCTTTCCGCATTCGGGGTATGAACAGCGTCCTCGGCCTGTGGCCTCGCCAGATTGGCGGGGACTGTTTATACTTGGGAAGCTCGACATGACTGGTGTAAATCTATTGGACTGCGGCGTTGACTGAGAGGTCTCACCACCTAAAGATACCAGATTTAGCCTGGTCGGAATGGCCCCCGTCGATGATCGCTGAGGCGGTGGTACAAGGGGGAACTTGGCATTTGATGCAGCAGTGTCGCTGTCCAATTCTTGCTCCTCCTCGGAGACTGCTGGGCTGTCTTGGTGGGCAACAACTTCAACCTCCTTGAGCCAATTTTTTAGAATTGACATTGGCGGCCAGTCTCCACCCCCCCTGGAAGAACCCTCCCTGGAAGAACCCTCCCTGGAAGGCTTCTTTCCATCTTTAATCCATTCATCCATGTCCACGGGACGTGTTCTGAAGTGTGTTCTTCGAAGGTGGGCTGCAGCATTGTAATACGCGCCATATGCCTTTTTTTGCTGACTACATGCTTTGCATCCCGAAAGAGGCAATTCAGGGCGAGGTTCATTGTCCGAAAAGTGATTTGGCTCGACAATCATCCATTTTTTTGTCACAGCACGATGCTCGCGATCTTGATGCCTTCGTAGTTCGTGCTCCCCGCGAAACCCCTCCGGATGACTTTTGCACTGAGGACAGAGATGACGATCCTGGCGAGGGTGAAGATTTGCAGCTGCCTGTGTTGTATCTATTTCTCTAGACGGCATATCGTGCAAAGAGGAATGATTGACTGCCTTGAATGTTTCAGGCTGCCCAGGCTGCAAAACTTCAAGGGGGAGCTGAGGAGTCTGTAGTGGTTGATGTGGAGGAGAGGAAAGCTGGGAGACGAACCCATTGGTCCGTCCTTCCCCGTCAACACCACTCCCAAGCCCAAGAAGAAATTCTTTGGTGGATTTAATATTCCTCCTTGCCCACTCATGCTTTCGAATGATGCTACAAGTATAGCGATACAGTAATTGATCATCCGAGGCCGATGAGTTGTCTTCTTCGTCGAGCAAAGGAGGATTCGACCAAACGAAAGCGCTTACCAGGACCTTGTAGACGCTATCCATGGAGTTTCGATCTAGCCGGGTCCAATACGCGAATTTATGCCTTGCCGCAGAAAATACATCATGTAGTAGATCTTTTGCTGCGCTGAAGATGCATAACGAACAGAACACGCTGTACCAGGTTTTGGCATCCAGAGAACCCCGTCGAGCAGTTATCTCGTCTAGCGAGGTTAAGAAACGTAAAACGTAATTTTGGAGCATTTGAAGCGGTTGAGCAGTCTCGGCCCCCGATCTTATGGAATGTGACATCGTGCTGTGCTTGTAAAGTATTGTTTCTCGCAGCAGAAGCTTCGATACGAAGAGCAGAGGGTAATTTCGTTCCTCGGACACCCTGTCACCTGCCACATTTCCACTCATGCGAATCAACTCTAACAAACTATATGCAGCCATTCCGGCATCGTGATTATAATCTTTCCAGAGAAGGTAAACTGGAACGTCTGCCCAGTTTTTGGCGGACGTTTGTAACGGAGTATCTGATGCGGCGTTCTGAGGTGGATATAAGCATGGCTGTCCAAACTCATCAACAACATTAGAGGGGATGGAGTCTTCTGGTCTAAAGTATTTGTCCCATCTGGATGCAATGATATCCTTATTACGAATGAGATGGCCAGACTCATACGGAATTCGGCCACTAGCAGACGGGTCCCCATTGCGAACAACATTGTAGAATGCAAAGCGAGCTGAATTTAGTTAGCCTGAAGATTTTATTAGTGACATTTGCGTACCAGGAACGATGAGTTCTGCCATAGAGGACATGGGTCCTCTATGACAACCTAAGATTTTCCAGTAATCGCCCTCCGCAGAAGAATCTTGTTCTGGACAAAGCAAACATGGGTCCTGAGCGTCGCACTACTACTGTCAGCAATGATCGTCACCAAGAGCTTTGCATGGCATTTTTACCTTCTTTTTAAGAATTTTACAACGCAGACAAGAGCCGATTTCTTTCATCAACTTTGTATCGTCCTCTGCGCCAGGTGCCAATCGGCTCCTCTTCAAGGGATGCATTGACAGGTTTTCTTGAGAATCAACGGCCGTATCTGTGAATGCCGGGTATTCTGGTACAAAAGAATAAGTACGATTTGAGGCTCTTGAACTTGTTGAAGTTTGTCTAGATACTCCCTGTCCAACTGAAGGTGCATTGTCCATTGGACTACGAGCAAAGCTGGCTGATCTATAAAGATCAGGAATGGAGAAGACAGAATTTTCTCGAGGTTGTCGGCTTGGTGGAGGAAATTGCTGTGAAGAAGCTAGAGGTGGGAAAAGACTGCTGGTAGAAAATGCCACCCTGTTGGACGAGCTTTCATGATTTGATGCGTGCTGTTGTTGATGAAGGTCGAGATTCTCAGCGGTATCAAACCCGTAAATAAAGTGAATACACGTTACGTCGGCACATTTGAGAGAAGAGAGGCGTTTGAGGCTCTGTGGCGATGACTCGATGGTCGCAGACTTAAGTATAGGGTCGTATCTGGCAGCATTTGATTGAAGCCATTCATCGAATCCCTGTGGCTGAATAGAGCGCAAAGGCAGTGAGCCTCTCCGTAGGAGATCTTGAACCGATGTATATGCACCTAAACTGACGTTAAAATGGAAATTAAGATTAAGAGATCAGCTCACCAGACTGAAGACATGCTGTCTCTACACATTCACACATATGTTGGCGCATGCGGCACTCTTCTGCCTCGGACAACACCACCGAGCCAAGACCTGTACAGCGATATATTAGCCACATACACAGGACAGAAAAGGGCCGAATTTTCTATGATAAATACAAGCATCCGTAATTCGACCTACCTAATTCTTCCTGTGTCGCTTTTAAGATCTTGTGCTTGTGGTTCAGCATGCTCAGCTCGGTGCGCAAATCCAAGCCATGATTCACAGGAAGTAGCGATTTAATCTCTGCCTGGATTCGAGCTTGCTGCTCTAAGAGAGTCTTCAGCCTTGCCTCGGAGTCAATTACATGAGTTGAGTCTTGGGCTTGGTGGTGGGAAAGGGTTGGTGGACCAGCACGGCCGTCGCGTTGATCTGCCATCTCGGCCATAATGCCGATAACGTGACAAGAATGCCAGATGAACAGAACTGAGAACTGGACCCATCAAGATCGAGGTGATTTCATCAAGGGGTCCCGACCATCGCATTGGAAATTCCGACAAAAAGGGGTACGTGAATGCAGCTCTTGCCAGGACCGTTGCTGTTGAGATGTGTTTAGGTGCGCGTAGCTCAAAGCGAGGCAATAAATCATTGCCAAGGAATGAAAGCGAGGCGAATCCGGTCGGCGACCATAAATGGATTGGGAAGCGAGGCGCAGACGGCAACTGCCAGAAGAGGATTAAGCCCTGTCACGCGCCTGTGCATTTTCCCAGCGGCACGGCCAAACGGGTCTAGCGTCATGCAGCTTAGCACAGCTGCTGCCTTGGAAGTTGGAAATGCGCCATTTCTTCCAGGTCCTCTTCACACCGCCAATCCGAGTACATTATCCTCCCTTCACAAGTTCACAGCAACCGAGAACGCGGGCATCGAACCAGTACTCGCTGCGCTGCGCTTTTCTGCTGCAGCGGCGAACTTTATGGTAATTTTGGGTCTTCAAGACAGAAAATATACCAGTATTGCGAACAGCCTGTTTGAAATTTCGTGAGAGCGCGCGCTCCCTCCTTCTCAATCTGCATCATGGAGACGTCGACGTCGCCCTCCTCCTTTCCCGTTGCAACCTCATCTCGGAAGAGCTGACCTATCACACCAAGTCCAAGTACAACCACTGCATCATCACAGGGCATGGAGACTCAACCCCTGGCGGCATCCGCATTTGGAAGACCTGTTCCCGCCTTGCTCTCTCAGCTTATTCGACCGATTGGGAAGGATTTCAAGCAGCCACACTCCATGGTCTTGATATAGCCAACCATTGGATTGTTGCTGTTGATTCTAGCAGAGGGTAACCTTGAAAATGGTTCGTATCATACCACAAGACTGCCAATTGGAAAGGGGCCCGGTCGATGTGACTTGCAAGGTATCGGGGAAGCAGAATGGTAGTTAACGGCCTCCCCCCAGACTACACTGCGTGATATTCTCTTCCCTCTTCCCTCTTCTCTACCTCTATGTTCTCCCTACTGCATTCAAGTTGTGCTCAACAATCCAAAAATCGGTGTTTCTCATTACAAATTTCCATTGTATCCAAGTCCTTCGCTCTTGCCATGTCTGTATACCTTTGCAGGAATTGCGGGAGCGGGCTCGCACCTTCCTCTCAACAGCTTAAGGGTTCGTCATTGAATGGAATTCGGATGTCAATTCTCCGGATGTCAATTCTCTTCTTTGCAATTTCAACCACTCTTGTACTCACCGGAATTTTTTGGATACGATACGTGAACGCCCGAAATAACCCGGACAAAAACAGTAGGACTTCTCATTTCACCCAATTCTGCATATACAAGCCTTCCAAAGCTGCAGTCACTGACCTCTTGAAAAAGACCAGAGAAATACCGGCCGCGAAATTCAAGACAGTTGTCCCAAAGCGAATCGTCTCAATCAAGCCATCGAAACCCGCACTGAATCAAACATGGGGCTTTCCATAAAAACACGAATGGACAAGCACTATTACTTGGAGCTTATGAATTTTCAAAACTCCTACGGCGTGATGTACATACAGTCCAGCAAAGTATCACCACGAGAACGCCAGGTTGTCCAAAATATTGCTCGTGGAATGGGACTAGGGGCTATTTCAACTGGTGCCCTAGGCTATGTTCAAATCTACAAACCTGAAACTTTTCGAATTAAGCATGATTCGACCTTGAAAAAACCTTCAACCAACAAAAATCAGGAGAGTAATTTTCTACTCGATCGGCTCAATAGTCTCGCTTCACCCAACAATACCTCGAACTTCCCGCCACCGCCGCCTTCAAATGTGTCACCGAATAGAATCACCGATCCGGTTATACCCCCCTTTCCAGGTACCTACGTGGAAGCCGAAGAGCTCTATGATAGCAACAATGAAAACCCTGAGATAATCCTTCCTTCACGCCCGTCCCATTTTCACAAAAGTGACACGACCGTCGAAGTCGTACCGTCAAGATCGACATTTCCACGTCCATCTTCTCGACGAGAAGCATGTGTTGCGGACCGTCCTAGTCTGAGTACTGAAAGTAGCTCATCAGAATGCTACCATGAGCCCACCATTCCGGTTGACCTGCAACTCCCTGTCATCAGCTGTCCGACAATCTTCGACCCTCTCCTAATCGGCTTACTCGACCCCAACCGCGACTTCCTCGCCGAGCTAGGAAACCAATACAGCGTACCCACAGCCTTCGACAATCGCTGTATCTGGGATGAAACCATTAAGTGGGATGGATATGTCCCGAAAGATGGACCTCAAGCAAAACAACTGCGCAGTCTCATACCAAGCATGCTTCACGGCGTGGGCGCACATTTCGAAGACTCTGACACGACCGTTATATGTGGGAAAATGGAAGCTGCGTCAATCGAAACATGGTTGAATGAAGGAGCGTGGGACTTGGATTTGGATGATGTGGTGCCGGCTACACCGGAACAGTATTTTGTGCGTGTCACTTCGGCGGAAGAGAGGGGGTACTTGAAGAGGCAGACGATGTGGGATGATGAGGCGCTTAAGATTGCTTCGTTAAGGAGGATTGCTTCGTTTCGGAGGACTAGAACGACGGTTGGATGAGAGGGATCATGGAGTTGGAGTTGGAGTGGTGACGAAGTGGTGGTGGTTGGGTATTGATGAAGTGTTATTGGGCTTATGCTGGTAGGATATTATCATTGGTGTTTACTGTAAATATAATTATTTTTCTGTCTATGAGAATTGTAAGAGGCGCTCATTCGGTTGATGGGTAAGTGGATTGATTGATGAGGTGGTTGGTATCTTTGCTTGTTAATCTTCCTTGAAGCTTGGGTTTTGAGGGTTTGCGTGGTTGGGATGAGATATAGATATAGATACCCCTTGGACTTTCATGATAAGAACTTTATATACAGTAGCTGGAGGTCTTGGACGTTTTTGTTTTTCTTTGAAGGGAAGAGGTTAGCGGTTGAGTTGAGTTGAGTTGAGTTGAGTACTTGGATTGGGGCGTCTTAGTGGGTTGGATAGAGTGGTATTCGAGGTCGTTTCTTGGATGGTAGTTGTAGTGGGAGTGGATGGTTGTTGTCGGGGGGGGGGGGTGAGTTTTTTGTTAGATAATTTAATGGAAGGCTAGAAGATATAGACACTTGGATTGGAGAGGTTTGTGGGAAGTTATGTTGTGATGGACCGATGGTGGTTGAGAGATGTGAGGGGTTTGAAGTTGTTGATGTTGTGCTTAGATGTTGAAATGGGAGTTAGTATCATCACTTCGAGTTATTAACTGTTAAGCGAATTGTCATATATTTTGAATGGCCATCTGAAATTGAAAAACGATAGCTCTTTGATTCTGTCGGTATTCTATGGGTATGGTTGCTATATAGAATGCCGAATAAATAGCTATTAGCTTCTACCAGGTATGGATATTATAATAGAGGCTAGTTATAATAATTGGTATGTAGTAGTGGGATATTTTATGTTTATTATATTAATCTCTAAAAAGCTAGGAAAAACTAGGCCCTACGAGGCCTATTTAATTAGCCGGGGCTTTATAACTCTATTCGTTTATTATATATTTATTAGCCTAATCTATTATGATTATATTTATTTCTATTCTGATATTAATAAAAATTAGAAAAAAAAATAATAGATTTTTAATTAATTAATTTTGTTTTAAATTTTTAATATTTATTTAAAGAAAATAAATATTATTTTATTATAATTAAAGAAATAAATAAATAATTCTATTTATAATTCTTTTTATTTTAATTGTTTAAATAATTTAATTTAAAATAAATGAATTTCTAATTTCTGGAAAACCTTTTTATTAAATCTTTTTAATATAGTAATATTAGTTTACTTATGATTTATAATAATAAATCTATTAATATTGATTGATTGATTGATTCTTCTATCGATAGGGCCGGTTGAGCCATGCGATGTGTATCTAATACATTTAAAAAGAAAGGGAAACGCAATGACGC
>QYAP01000342.1:0-52783 GCA_003988905.1 Hymenotorrendiella dingleyae
TTTAATTGTGTTCCAAAGTGATGGGTGGTGGGGAAGTGCGCCGCTCGGTGATATGCGCCGCTCGGTGATATGCGCCGCTCGGTGATAAACCACGTTATAGAATTTAGATTAAAAATATTAATTTTATTTATTAAATTTATTAGAATAGTTTTTAATATTTTTTATTATAATATTATATTAAGTTTATTACAATTTAAGAAAATCGATCCATAAATTAATTAGATTATAAAATATATTATAATTCATATTAATTATAAAATTTATATCCTTAATTATAATTATTAATAAGTTTTCAATTCCGAGAAATTATTTTATTTAATAAATATTTGAATTATATGAAACTAATTTTATAAGATAAATATTATAATTTTTTTATTCTATATTAAAGTATTTAAAAATAAAAAAAAGATTTAAATATTAATAAATATTTTAAATTATTTTTAAATAAGCTTTCAAAGAATATTTTAATATATTATTAATATTTATTAATAAAATATTAAAATTATTAAAAAACAGATTTATATAGTTATATGAATTTTAATTCTTAAGGATTTTTTATATTTTTTATAAAAAACCTTATAATAAATAGAGAATATATATCGATTATTAAACTTTAAATAATATTATAATTAAAAATATATATTTTTTATTTAGAATTTAAGATTATATTAATCGTATTAAATATATAAAATATATTTTAAAATTTAATTTATTTTTCGGATTTTATTAAATATATATTAAATAAAATAATAAAAATAAAATAATATTTAATATTAAATAAGGAAAATTCGAATTTTTAATCATATTATTTAATTTTATAAATACTCCATCGATTTTTTAAATTATAATAAATTCTATATTATAATTATTTTTTAATAATTTTATAATAATTTATTTAAATAATATTATTATATTTTTTAATTTTAATAAATAATATAAAGAATATTTTAATAAAGTATTAAAAGCTTTCTAAAAACACGAATTATATATTAAATTATTAAAATATATTATTACATAAAAAATTATTAAAATTATATAATTAAAAACAGAATTTATTAAAAGATAATTAATATCTAAAAATATATAAGAAATTTATTAATTTCTCAGCTTTATAATATATTATAAACGATTTATTAAGAATTTTATAATAATTACTATTTTATTAAACGATTTATTTAAAGAAAAAGATTTAATATTCTATTAATATAAAATATATATAATCTCGTAAATTATATATATATAATTCTTATTTAATTTATTAAAAAAAGTATTTATAAATAAATTAATTTTTATTTAATCCGATTATTTTAAGTTATTTATCATTGAAATCAATATTTCCGAATAAATATTAGATTATTATTTAATATAATTAAGTAATAATAAAAACCTTTATTTTATTATATATAATAAATGGAAATTATAAGGTATTAAATTAAATTATTTTATATAAAATAAAGAACTTCTAATAATTAAATATATTATTCGAATTTAAAATTATTATATTAATAATTATTATTATATTAAGATTATTATAAATTATTAAAGTTTTAAATATTTAAAAAATATTAAAATTCTATTAAAACGTTTTATTTATTAAATAATTGAATTTAATATTTATAATTTAAATATTATATATTAATTAAACCCGAAGAATATTATTATAAATACGATTTCTTATTACTTTAATTTTATTAAAAAAAGTAAAATTTATAAGAATTAACTCTAAACTTTATAAAATAATATATAATTTAAATGATTTAAATTTAAAATTTAATGGATTTTTAATAAAAATTAATAAAAAAAAAAATAATATTATATTTTTTTTTTAAAAAAAAAGAAGCTATTATCGGGCCTTTTATCCTTATTTAATAAAAGTTTTATACGAATATATAAGAATTTAATAAAAAATTAGAAAATTATTTAAGGTTTTTAATAAAGGATTTTAAAGAATTATAATTTTATTTATTTAAGAAAATCGATAAATAGATTATATTATATATATCTCTATAAGTGTATAAATATTAATTATAATAATATTATTAAATATATAAATATTTAGGCTATTTTAATCTATTAAGTGTCACAGGTCCAGATCTGTGACCCTTAAGTAGTCGAGTAGCATATTGGACTTCCATCCAATAATAGTCCCTTTTTGGGCAGTTCACTGTTGGTCTAGTAAAGCTACTCACCCTCCTAGCCTGTGACATTAAGCGTTATTAAATATTATAATTAATAACTATTACTTAATATAAATATTAAAATATAAATATCAATATATTTAATATATTTAATTAATTTCATAATAATAAAAAATTAAAAATATAAACCTTTTATAATATTTAAAAGAAAAAATATTTAATTTTTTAATAAATAATTAATTAATTATATTAGATATTTATTAAGATTTTATAATAATAATTATTAAATAATTATTATAATTAAATAATTAATAATATAATTAATTATATATATTATATTGGAAGCTGTAAAGTAAATTATTATTAATTTTATATATTAAAAGAGTTTTATAATATATAAAATTCTAAATACTATTTTCTTTAATAATAATATAAATTTAATATTAATTTTTATAGAAATGTTTTTAAAAACTATTAATATTAAATATAAATATATTATATTATATTATCCTCGAATTAATAGAAAGAATAAATAGATTAATAGAATTATTAATTCGATATTTACGAAATATTGATACGGAAAACTAATTTATATATAAAACGAATATTTAACTTAAACTATATTCTTTACTTATATATAAATCTATATTATTTTAAAAATTAGCTTATTTTCGCTCTTATATAGAATATAATTAAAATTCTCCGGAGATTTATTAAAATATATAAACCCCTTTAAAAAGATTAATTATAAGAAAATATTTATTAAATATAAATAAATAAATGAAATTCATTTTATAACGAATAAAATACTTATAAAAAAAGTAATTAAAACGAATTTTATATATAAAAAGAAATAAAAGAAATTAGCTTTTATTTAATTAAGAAGATTTATTTTAATATATAATAAAAACTTTTATAAATATTAATTAAAATAATATAATTTATATTAAATTATTATAATATATAAAATTAAAATATATACTTTTATAAATTATTATAAAAAAGTATATATTAATTTTATTTATAATATTAGACTTTATAAACTCTTAAATAATATTATTAACACTTATAAATATTAAGTAAATAAATTATTATTAAAAGAAGAGATTTAAAAATACGAATTTATTAATATTAATACAAAAATATTTAAATAATGAAAAGATAATTTTTATTCGAGTTTTATATATAAAAAATTAAAAATAATTAATAAAATAAAATAAATAAACTTATAAATAAAAGGATTATTTATAAATAAAATAAAAAAAAAATTTAATTTTCTAATAAAAATATTAATAAAGAAATTAATCCACTTTTATGATATATAATCGCTTTTAAAAAGAAATTTTATAAATACTTTACTAAAATTATATAGATTATTATAAAATAAACAAAAATTAATAAAAATAATAATATTTATATTAAAATTCTATTCTTCTATTATATAATATATTTTATTAAATTAACGGAAAATCTTTTAATCTTATTAAAAAAACTATTTGAATATATTAAACCACGAATTTAAATTATTATTAAAAATAATAAACTAATCAAAAATAAGAAGCTAAAACCCGACCTTTAAAAGAAACTAAAAAGATGTTAAAATCCATATAAATAAAAGCCCTTAAAATCATTATTAAAGAAAGGTTTTAATTATAAAAACTTAAATAATAATCAAAAAGATTTAAAAGAAAATAAATACCTTCTATAAAATAAAAAAGCTTTTAAACCTTTTATTATTATTTAACTAAACGGAAAATCACTAAAAAAATATTAATATAAAATTTATTTATTATATATAATATTAAAATTACCTTATATAATTAAATTCATTTAATTTCAAACTTATACTAATAAAAGAAAATCGTTAAAGGCTTAAATATATTATATTCCGAACTATTAATAAACGGCCTCCTTTTTTAATAATAATACTTTATATATAATATATATATAATATTACTTTAATCCTAATAAATAAATATTTCGTTTAATTCCTTTATAAATAAAAATATTATATTTAAAACCCTTTATAAACAAAAATATATTATTTATACCCTTTTTTTTTATTTTTCTTTTATATATTTAAATTAGAATTTCATTAAAAATCATAAGAATTTTCTTAAAAAAAGTTTATTATAAATTTATATTAAACTTTAAAAGTAATTCTAATTTAAATAAAAAAGAATATAATTTCTTAGAATTTATTTAAAATTAATTAGAATTAGATTTAAACTTATAAAATTCGTTAAGAATCTCTCTAATATTATATTAAAAGAGCGTTAATAATTTAATAAATTTTAAGAATATAAAAGTAAAGCTTTATTTTTTTAAAAGAAAATAAACGGTTTAAACTTTAAAATGTTATATTTATAATAATCGAAAATTTTCGATATTTTTATATTAATATATTCTTTAAATTATAATATTCTATTTATAATACTATTATATTATTTAAATAAAATAAGAATAATATATTTAATAAAAATATATAAAAAATAATCTTATTAAATAATATAAATACTTTTAATATTCTTAAAAATTATATTTTATTTCTATTTTTAAAATAAATATATTATTCTTTTATTTTTAAAATATTTAATTTTAATTTTAAATATTCTTTAATAAAAGTATTATATTATAATTTTTTTATAATAGAAACTCTTATTATTCTTATAATATATCGATCCTTAATTATAAATATAATTATATCGTTAATAATATTTATAATTATTTAATCTAATAATTTATAAAATAATTTAATAATATCTTTTTTAATAATTATATATAATATTAAATTATTAAATAAAAGGTTTATAATTCGTTATCTATTTATTTTTCTATTATAAGAGAAATATTATTATATTAAAAATAGTTATTATTTAATAGATTTCAATTTATTTTTTTATATAATATTATTAAGATTATTTATTATATTATTTTAATTATATAATCAAACCTAGGTATAAGAATATAATCCGGGTTAGGAAAAAATAAGAATATATCGAAGTATTCTTAAAGTCTAAGTATTCTAAAAGGGTAAAAATGAGGCTATTCCCAGAATTTTCTAACTTTTTCTTAACTTTTTCTTAAAATCTAAAAAAAGAGAATAAAATATATTAGAAATTTTATATTTCTCTCTTATTTTTAAGAGATTCTTTTAAAATATATAATCTAGAATTGAAACCCTTTTAAAATATATAAAAATATTATTTAAATATATAAAGATATATTCTTATATTCAAGGATTATTAGGTTTAGGATCGTAATTAAAGAAGAATATTCTAAGTTGGTAGGTTATTCTTATTCCTTACCTAAAAAGCGATAAGACCGAGAATTATAAGAATATTTATTAGGTATTCTTATGATCTATAATTCTTATACCCAAGTTTCATTATAATATTTATTTAAATAATATTTATTATTTTCCGGAATTTTTAATAATCTTTTAAAATTATAAAGAAAAAATATATATTCTTTATAAATTAATTCCTTAAAAAAGATAACCTTATATCGTTTCTTATATTTAGCCTAAAATTCTTAATATTCTTTATTTATATAATTTAAATTATTTAATTAATAATTATATTTATTATAAATAAAATATTTTTTAAACTTTTTTTATATTTATTGATTCGGGAAAATCCTCCTTTTTTTCTTTTAAATTCTTTTTAATCTCTAAATATTCTATTTTTCTTTTTTCTTTTAATTATTATTCTATTAAATCTTCTTTTAATTAGATTTTATATATTGATTTTATTAAAACCTATTATATATATAATATCTTATATATTAAGACTATTATTTTTAAAATATATTTTATTTATTTAATATTAAAATATATTTTTAATTTTATAGATTTATATTTAAATAATAAATATATTATGTAATTTATTATAAATTTAATCGAATATTAAACTTATAATTTCTTATAAAATATTAATTATTTTTTATTTAATTTAATATATATTAATAATATAATTAATACAATTATTTTATTTTAAAATGATTTTTTAATTTATTAATTATTTCGTTAATTATAAAATTATTATTTATAAAATTATTATAAAAGAATATTCTTATATTTCTAATTAATATAATAGAAAATATATTATTTTATTTAATATAAAGAATCTTTAAATATTAATATTTATATATAAAAAAATATATTTTATTATCGAAAATATTATTGATTCCTTTATTATATTTTTTTATATTATTTGAATATATTTTCTTTATTAATTTAATGAATTTATATATCTCTTATATATAATTTTTTAATAATCGAAATTATTTCGATAATTTTGATTATTTTATTAATAATCTATTAAATAATAAATCTTTTAATAATAATAATCTTTTATTTTAAAATAATTTCTATAATATTATTTATTTTTTAAAGATTAATAATAGTTTTTTTATTAATAATTTAAAAAATAATTTAAATATTAAATATTTTCTTAAAAAATATTTTAAATCTCTTTATAATTATAATAATAATCGTAATAATAATTTCGGTTTTTATTTAAATATATTCTTTATAACTATTTTTAAATTATTAAAAAGAAATATTATTTTTTTTATAAATATTTATTATATAAATAGATATAAATTTAAAATTATAATTCTATTATATAAAAGTAATTATAATAAAAATAATTTTAAATATAATCGAGATTTTAAAATCTTTAAACTTTAAATTTTTAAATAATTTCTTAGTTAAAGTTTAAAATATAAAATTTCTTTATATTATTCCTAATATTCGATTTCCTTTTTTATTTATATATAATGATCTTTCTTAAAAAATACCTTTAATAAAATAAGTTTCAATAATATTTTCTTTCTTTTATATATAAAAACTCTATTATTTTTAAAATATTTTTATAATATTAATCGTAATATTTTATCGTATTTTTTAAAATTATTATTATATATTTCTTATAACGTTTCGCTTTTAAATATATTATTTTCTTATATTATTAATCTTTAAAAAATGAATATATTAAAGGCCTTTTTAAAAAAATTATTAAAATCGATATTAATAAATTTAATAACTTTATTTTATATATTTTATAAAAGGATTTCTTAAATCGCTTTTAATATATTATCTTAGGTTTTATATACTTT
This sequence comes from Hymenotorrendiella dingleyae, assembly GCA_003988905.1. Classification (NCBI taxonomy): domain Eukaryota; kingdom Fungi; phylum Ascomycota; class Leotiomycetes; order Helotiales; family Helotiaceae; genus Hymenotorrendiella; species Hymenotorrendiella dingleyae. The sequence continues at coordinate 7,260 of QYAP01000342.1, forward strand.
AAATTAATTTATAATTTTAATATTAAATTTAATTATATCGAAAAAATTTCGTATTTATAAATTATAAAAAAAATAATAGAATATTTATAGAAAATAGATTAAATTCTAAAATATTAATAAATCTAATAATATTTTATCTTTTCGGTTTATTATAAAATTAACGAATTTAATAAAATAATATTTAAATAATTAAAAATAATAGTTTTATTTTAAATTAAAAAATAAAAAAAATAATTAATAAATCATAAAAATAAAAATATAATAAAATAATAATAAATTTAATAGTTTTTATTTTCTTAAATTATATATTATTCGTTATTTTTCGTTATAAAAAAGTTCTATTTTTCTTAAAATTAAAATTTAAAAAAGATTAATCTTTAATAATTAAAGGGTTTTTAAGTAATTAATTTAATTATTTCGATTAATAATAATAATAGCTCAATTATTAATAATAGATTTAATAATTAATATTAAATTTTATAAAAATATAAATAAATCGATTTAATTATTAATTTAATAATTTAAGACTTTAATAATATAGATTTTATAAAATATTATTTAATAATTTTAATATTATTATAAAAGTTTATATTCTATTTATATTAACGAATATTATAATTTTAATATTTTATTATTCTTTAATATTAATAAAATATATTAAGTTTAAAAGTTAAAATCTATATATTATTGATTTTAATATTATTATAATAGATTATTTAAAAGATATTAAACTCGAATTCGAATTAAATTTTTTCTTTATTTATTCGAATCTAATTGTGACGCTTTCAGATCGGAATAACGGTTTTATTGACGAGATCTAAAGTAAGGAAAGAAGAACTAAGTTACGCCGAAAGAAAGTGCATATATGAGGGGAGTCACGTTTTAGGAACGTGATCCACCCCCTCTAGGAACCAGCATGCAAGGCGTGACACTAATAAACTAATAATTAACGGTTATTTACCCATCTACCCCCTAAAACTTTTAAATTGACAAATCTACCCCCCAAATCTCTAATTCCTTACCCATCTACCCCTAAAATATTTTTGGGGGTAGATGGGTAAGAAAAGAAATCGAAAAAAATCGATTTTGGGGGTAGATGAGTAAACTTTTCTTACTCATCTGCCCCCCGATAAATTTATATTATATGTTTCAGAATCAAGATTTATCACAAAAGATTCCTTGCATTCAGAGCTATCGTTTGAGTATATCGCCATTTTGATGCGACAGTTGCGGCGTACACAGTACTGGTTCTAAGTTGAAGTAGGTCGTCGGCGCAGGAGGGGGAGCGCGCCACCTGTGGCTCCGAACCACTGCGCGAACCACCACACCAACGGCGACGAACTGCATGATGCAGGCCCCCATTTGCACCGCGACGACTACCCTACATTAAAACCAGTATTGCGCATGCTACAACAATCGTATGAAAGCCCATATATGCTCAAATTATAGGGTTTGAAGTTGGCCAAAATATTTGGGGGGTAGATGGGTAAGGAATCGAACATTTTAGGGGTAGATTTGTCAATTTAAAAGTTTTGGGGGGTAGATGAGTAAATAACCGAATAATTAATATACGAATTAATATAATATAATTAATGCTTATAAGAATCCTTTTATAATTCGAATCCGATTATAATAAACTTTTAAAGTTCTTAAATAATATTAAATTATTTTATATATAAAGTATATAAATATTAATTAAAACTTCTTTAATATAAATTATCTTTTTATAATAAAATTATATATAATTTTATATTAGAAGATTAGATTATCCTTTTATAAAATCCTTTATTTATTTATAATCGTTTCTATAAAATCAATTATTAATTAATATTAGAAATATAATATAAATATTTATTTAATTCGAATTGAATAGTTTATAAATAAGTCTCTTATAAATAATATATTAAAAGTTAAAAATTATAAGATTTTATAAAAAAAAGAGAAATTATTCTTTTAAATTATATATAATATTTAAATATATATAATATACGTTTATATAAAACTATTAAATTAATATAAAATTAATATAAAAGTTTAATTATAATAAAATTTTAAGAAAGAAATAATAATATAATATTATAATTATTTAAATTAAAAAGAAATATTCTATTTAATTATTTCTTATTAAATAATTTTATTTCCTTTATTTCTTTAATATTAATAAATAAAAATACCTCTTATAATTTTAAAACTTTTATTAATTATTTAATAATAAAAAGAATTCTTTCTTTTTTTTATTAATTTTATAATTTAACTTTTTAATATTGTAATTAATAATAAATTAAATCTATATAAAAGAATATAATAAATTAAATATAATAAGAATAAATAAACTCTTATTTATATATATAAATTCAAGGGTTTTAAAAAAATATAATAATATTTTAAATAAGGGAAAAAAATAGAGTAAAAAGGATTTAATTAATTTAAAAGATTTAATAATTAATATATAATAGAATATTTAAGTTATTAATTAAATTCTAAGAATAAAAGTATTTATAACGTTATTTTAATAATATATTTATATTAGAATTTATAATTATTCATAATCTTATATATACTTTTTAAAAAGCTATTTCCGCTTTTTTTAAAGTGCGATTCTATTCGCTTTTTAAAATTTTAAAACGTCCAAACCACCTACCCTAATCCTGATTCGGGGTTGGAAGTGGGTCGCAGTGTTTTCAAAGACCCCTCCTCGCCTCCAGGCGGGGTCAGGAGGAATCCATTCCTCCTCGCCTGCCTGGGAATTCTATTCCTCCTCGCCTAGCCCGCCTGAGAGTTCTATTCCTCCTGCCTCTCCTCGCCTCTCATTTCTATTCCTCCTCTCCTAGCCTGTCTGCCAAGATTTTGATTCCTCCTAACCTCTCCCCGCCTCTTATTTCTATTCCTCCCATCCTCTCCTCTCCTAGCCTCTGTCTCTTGGCATTTCCCAGGCCGGAAAAGGGGTAGAAGTCTTGGAAGGTAGTTCATTTTTGATTTCCGAGACCGAAAAGGGGGGCCGGAACCTTAAAACGAATACTTTTGAATAGAATTCGAAGCTCTTCTAATTTGCCGAGCCTTTTTATATCTTTCCGCTTATTTCTCCCCTTTTAATTCGCTTGTATAAAATCCTTTTCTTCTCTTTTAATCTGTCTGAGCTTTTTATTCCTTCTCGTTTAGCCTGTCTGAGGATTCTATTTCTCCTGCCTCTCCCCGCTTTTCTTTCCTATTCCTCTTGCCTCTCCCCGCCTGGCTAAAGCCTTTCTCCTCTCCTAGCCTTTTGGCATTTTAGGCGAGGAGGGGCGGATGAAAACACTGGTGGGTCGGATGTACGGGTTTACAGAATACATCCGCGACATGCCATAACTTTTATACCAAGCCAGACAGCCACATTAGCTCCTCGGATATTGAGTCGCATCAAGCCAAATCAAAGTTTATCATGCTAGTGATAGCGTCGTCATATTTGTATATCCGTTCACCTAATGTCTTCTCGGTTTTACAGTTCAAGCTCCCTGAGTTACCCCGAGCTTACTTCCAAATAAATCCGACTATCACACTTGTAACGCGCTGAATTTGTCACGAGATTCAAGGTCATATGGTAGTTGCCTAGTTTAAGATTTCATTCAGTGCTTGCATTGTCATTTCACCACCAAAGCCGGCAGTTTTGGTGTTTCGGGAGATGGTCAACCTGAGGAGTTCGCTAGAATCGAAAGTGTAACTCTGTCCATCTCCAGTCGTTTGTTGCACATTGCCGATCTATACCAAGGGGTCTGTTCTTGGTCTAGCAGGAGGAGTGGTAAGTACTGTAATGGTGTTGTAGTCAAGTTCGTCATCCGTCTGTGGAACGTGGGCAATTCGGTAAGGGGGGGTCACTTCCTAATGCGTCAACGGGGACTGTAGTTCTGTACACGAGTGCGCTTAGTAACGGGTTAGATTAACCTGGGTGATACGAGAAAATACTAATATAATCTGGGATCATTTGTCCCGACCAGTAATACCTACTTAAGTTGCTACTATCTGAAAGTGTTTTGTGAACAGTGTAAAATTTATACTCGTGTACAATAAGAAAGAGGTAGATACAGACTTAAAGCTCAATTATCTACCACCATTACCACTTGTAATTTTTGAACTGAAGAGTGAATATTTACTGACGCTGAAAGTTCGTAGTACGTGAAGAAAGAACACAGAAGAGAAGTCATCCGCCTGAAATCTCTTGTCTCAGTTGACCTTGGAGAGTGAGCACGTAGCAGAACACTCTAAGGCCGGTCGGAACTTGAAAGGTGAGCAGTACCGCCAGAGACGTTCCTCTCACATCCCTCTCAAACCTAGCTCAACTGCCATCTACACATTAAAGTTCCCCAACCTTCCCTCCAACCACTTCCTCAACCCCTCCATAAACTCCACCTCCACGGCCCCCTCTTGCCACGACAAGCCCGTAACCATCGGACCCCCGTCAACACTAATAGTACTAGTTCCCCATAATGGCCCCGCAGGCATCTCAGACTGGGTGAAAATCAATCTCTCAATCCTCACGTCCCCCTCATTATTCTCAATCTTCACCCTTCCAACATTAGAGATCTCGTACGTGGTACCACGATCCTTCCGATTTATAGCCGCCTCGCAGTACGTGGGAATATCAGCGATTCTTGCGACCTCATTGAGCATATTCGGGCCCCGGGTGGGCATGAGGTCGAATTCTTTAGATATTTCAGCTTGATATTGACGCGCGATACGGAGGAGGACTTCCTGCTCTTCTGGGGAATTTTCAGTTGTTAGTTTCCGGATCGAGGAGACGAGGTCTTCGTCCCAGAGATGGGTGATGTATGAGATGTGGTTTACGATTTCGTCTTCGGAGACCTTGGTAAATCGCCGGAGGGAATAAGGGGTATCGGAGGCGAAACTCTTTGCTTCTGGGACAACCCGCGTAAGATAGAGGAGGATGAGGCCATGGAGAAGGCCTGTCATGGTGATTTTGAGAGTTCGGCATTTTTGGAGGACTGCAGTTACTGTCGGTCCTGGAATGTTTACTAGCAGAATTTTGGTTTTGGGTGCGTCTAGAGAGTGTAGGAAGTTGGAAATTCCAGCCCAAGTTGCTGTTGATTGTTTCTCAGTGACTTCCTCCACTAGCTTCAGGTCGGAATAACCTGGCAATGCTGCTTCAAGTGGCGTTGCAATGGCTGCGTCTGGTGCAGTTTTATATGGCCATTCTGACGATGGTTGTGGTAGCTGAGATGCTTCTGAAAGGAATTTGAAGAATGTCTTGTGAAATGCACCCCCGCTTCCACCGTCTCCAATAGCATGATGGCATTGCTGTAAGTCAATATTCCGCAATTAGCAATGTTGATGATGGGAGGTGCAGGAGTTAACGGTACGTATTTGCAGAGCAAAAGTACCGTATTAATTGGTATACAAGAACCCCATTTTCTACTGTTCTGATCTTGATTCTCTCTTACAGACCTTGCACAATGAGGGTCAAAATGGGAGAGACCCCGAAAACGGGAGAGCCTCTCCCGTTCGATCTCAATTCTCTGTGATAATCTGAAACAATTAACCTTATAACGGGCGAGAAGAGGGGGTCTTGTATTCCAATTAATGCGGTAAAGTTTTCCTCAATTCGAGGAGAATAAGAAGCAGAGAACAAGAGGCTCTGCAAGGTTAGACTTACGAAGATAATATCAACACGTTGATGACTCGAAGCTTGAGAAGTGTTTGCGTGCTTAATAAAGACAATCGTCCAGCCAGGCTTTTGAGTTTGGTCTCCGAAGATACGTTGATGGGCGATTCCAAGCTTGTCTTCTAAGACCAGGTCTTCACGCCCGCTTGGCGTCTCTGAAGTCTGTATTTCCACAACATCGTCCCATTCTATCTGTTCCACGCGGTAGAAATGAGCTCCTAAAGCGTTGGTTTTGTCAATCACACCAAAGGATAGTTCCGGATGACGGTCAATAGTCTTTCCCAATGAGTACTTGAGCAATTCTAAGAATCTCTCATCAGAACTTGTTTGGCTTCGGGAAATTTGATATTCGCCAGAGATAGCGAACGTGCGGAAGTGGCCTCTAATATGACGTCCGGCATAGTACTTCGCCAAGATGCCTAAGCTTTTGTTAGTCAATACAAGGAGAGCTGGGCCACGCCAGACGCGAAAGGAGTGAGAAAGAACATCTCAAGCGTATTAGTTGGTTTAGAGTATCACCCTCTCCTATTTTTAACCTCATTATGCCAGAATATCTGAGAGAATAGAGGACAAAATAACAGAGGCTCCGAAAACGGGAGAGGTTTCATTCACGGAAGAAACTCTCCCATTAACCTCAATTCTCTATAATAGTCTAGCACAATAAGATCAAAAACAGGAGGGGGTAGCGCTCTAAACCAATTAATACGGTATTCCAAATTCCAAATTTTTGACTCACCTGCAGGCACAATCCGAGGCGCCATTTTGATTGGCTATGAGTCTTCACTCCGTGCCTTTCTTCTGCTTGGGATTTGTATTATGCCGATATCGGAAGGCACGATCGTGTATCTATTTGCACTTCATTCACGAGCCTTTTGTGATTTGTATCCGAACAGTTTCACGCTTGAGGCCGTATACATTTGAAATGGAGTGTTAATCAGCATCAAATATGGAATTGGAAGGGCGTGGTGGGTACGAAGATTCCCTGTCCATGGGTGGGGGATCTCACCTAGCCAATCACGTGAAGCCTAATGCATACTCGTAGGATTCGTGCATTTGCCGATGGCTTTGTTGGAAGACCGGGCCTGACTCACGTTGCAACCACCTGTCTTCCCTTCGATGCCGGTTTGCAAACATGATAAATATCTTCGCCTTCGCCAGGATTAACTGCTCGCAGCTCGTATTAACCCTTTGAGCTTACTAAGAGACTATTAGTAGCACCCCTGGACCTCCGAGCCACTAGTTGTGTCAGGGTCGGTTTCTCTATCCACTAGTACTCGGCGCCACGTTATTTCTGTAAGCTTGCTTCACCGTAAATTCCGTTTTTACTTCTACCCAGTTTCTAAAGCTGACGAAAAACATCTCCACAGTCTCCAAAAGCTTGGTTGTTTCACTTTGTTTGTGACACTCAATTCCAAGTATTTAGCACATTGCTCTTCCCCTATTTCACCATGAGCGTCGAAACAGTAAACCACCTCGTTCAAGAGGCAATCGACGAGAAAATGGCGGAACAACCTTCTATGCAGGAATTGGATGCCTCCAAGTTAACGATCGAGCTCACCAATTCACCTCGAAAGGTACCGGAGAGGAATAGCGCAGGTGTTTGGAGCTGCAAGGAATGTAGCGACCATAGTAAGTTCTGATGAAGACCAGTCACTGGCTGTACACAAGTCTGTACTTTGCCGCGAATTTTTGCTATTTCAAAGAATATTACTGATCAAAATCCAGTGGTAACTGTGACCTGGCTTGAAGGCCAAGGATGGGGTACGCCAAAGATAGTTCCATATGGCCCTTTGACAATTTCCCCAATAGCTTCTTGCCTCCATTATGCAACACAATGCTTCGAAGGCATGAAAGTCTATCGTGGTTTTGATGGCAAGCTTCGCCTTTTTCGACCCGATCGGAACTGTGCAAGATTGGTGACGAGTGCCCAGCGAGTCTCGCTACCAGCGTTCGCGCCATTAGAGTTGGAGAAGTTGATCAAGGCTTTGATGAAGCTTGATGGTGCTAGTGAGTAGCTTAAATAAACCCTTTGCATGGACCAGTACTGATGAACCTCAAGAATGGCTTCCCAAGAGCGAGCCAGGCAACTTTCTCTACCTCCGTCCGGCTATGATTGGCAATGGAGAGCAATTGGGTGTCGTTGCTCCTCCTGAAGTTTTGCTTTTCGTCGTTGCTGTTCCATGGCCAGATTTATCAACAGGCTGGAATCCCTCCACGGAACCAAGACCTGCTGGACTGAAACTTCTTGCATCAACAAACGATACTCGAGCCTGGCCTGGTGGATTCGGATATGCTAAAGTCGGTGCCAACTATGGTCCGGCATTCGCTGCAGCCATGGAAGGTAAAAAGAAGGGCTACGATCAGATCTTGTGGTTGTTTGGCCCGGATTATCAGGTGACTGAAGCAGGCGCCTCTAATTTCTTCGTCGTTTGGAAGACCAAGGACGGCAAACTGCAGCTCGTCACTGCACCACTAGATGACAAGATCATTCTGGATGGAGTTACGCGACGAAGCGTCCTTGAACTTGCGCAAGAGAGATTTGTAGCTGGTTCTGAATACTTGAGTTCGGACATCCAGGCTCTTGAAGTAGTTGAGAGGACCTTCACGATGGCGGACCTTCTAGAAGCGAAGAATGAAGGTCGTTTGGTTGAGGCATTCGTATCTGGTACAGCTGTAAGTTGGCCTTCTGCCCGAATTGTATTGTCTAAGTCCTAACAATCATCAGTATTTCATCACCCCAGTATCGGCCATCAGTTTCCGTGAGGAGGAATTCAGTATCCCAATGAGCGGCCGAGAAAGTGGCCACTTTGCCGGTATCATGAAGAAGTGGTTGATGGACATCAAGTATGGCAATGTCAGCCATAAATGGGGCGTTGTCGTTGAAGAGGACTGAGCTTGAAGGTTATGACAGATGAAATAGATTACCGACCGATTGATGGCGACACGGCGAAACAGGATATTAAATCAGAATGGCCTTCGGTATTAGAACGAACGAAGCTAGACCTTAAGAACAATAAAATTTCGCAGTTTTCGATTGCAACATGAGAAAGATTCGCGACTTGCGTTAAGACCAAAATTTGTGACGCGTAATTTACTAATTTCGCGTTAAATCAGCTGTTACACTCCTCACGTGGTGGAGGGGTAATTTTAGACTGTGAGCCCAACCGAGCCTGTGATTGGTCAGTACTAGATTACCGTGCAGGTTCTACCTCGACAGCTACCTTTTGACCGCCATATCATTGAAGGGCAAACAACACATTCTTTCCCTTCCAATTGCAAACATGGCTGACAATTACCCTCCCCTTGATCAACGGCCCATCGCCAACACCATCGTCCTTTTCGACGTCGATGAGACCCTCACTGTCCCCCGCCAGGTACGAAAGAACCCCTCCATTTCCCCTCCATTTCCCCTCCTCAACCTACAATTCCACCAATTCCAAACCCAGCACCAAAGCGTAGACCCCAAAGCCCAACTAAAAACTAACATCACCTCACCACCCAGCGCGTAACCCCCGAAATGCTCACCCTCCTCTCCTCCCTGCGCAAAAAAGTAGCCATCGGCTACGTGGGCGGCTCCGACTTCTCCAAGCAACAAGAACAACTCGGCTCCCCCTCCATCCCCGTAACCGACCTCTTCGACTACTGCTTCCCCGAAAACGGGCTCACAGCCTTCAAATTCGGCACGCCCCTCGCCAGCACCTCCTTCATAAAATGGATTGGCGAAGACAAATACAAAACCTTAGTCAAATTCATCCTGCATTATATTGCCGATCTAGATATCCCGATACAGAGAGGGACGTTTGTGGAGTTTCGAAATGGCATGATTAATGTGAGTCCCGTGGGGAGGAATGCGAGTACCGAGGAGAGAAATGCGTATCAGAAGTTTGATTTGGAACATGGGATAAGGGAGAAGTTTGTGGAGGTTTTGAGGGAGAAGTTTGGGGATTTTGGGTTGACGTGAGTTCCCCCTCCCTAATATACTGCAGGAATTGGATTGGAAGCCCATCCTCTCCCGTTTTAAATCCCATTGTGCCAGACCGTTAAAGAGAATTGAGATCAGAATAGGAGAGTTCTCCCGTTTTCTGGAATTCTCCCATTTTGACCTTTATTCTCTTAAATTTTCTGGCACAATGGAGCTTCAAACGGGAGAGGGTGAGGTTATAACTCAATCAATACCGTGCGTGGGCACTGGAGAAGTGCTGACGAAAATGACTGGATTTAGATACTCCATTGGAGGTCAAATCTCGTTCGACGTCTTCCCTACTGGTTGGGATAAAACTTACTGCCTAAATCACCTCGAGGCCGAAGCTAAGCAACTAGGGGGCGTTGAGTACAGGACCATCCACTTTTTTGGTGACAAGACACACAAGGGTGGGAATGATTACGAGATCTACACGGATCCGAGGACCATTGGACATACCGTGCAGAACCCAGAGGATACCTATGCACAATTGAAGGAATTGTTTGATCTGTGACTGGAAAGCCCAAGGAGTGCACAGAGGAGTGTTATTTGAACAAAGTAGATACCAGGTATATACCAAGGCGCATATTGGACCAATTCGGTGTCAAAGAGTCTCTCTTTCTATTCGATATCTGCTGTCTGCTCGCTATGTGAAAAAAAAATGAGGTATTCCGAACGCTACCCAATAACTCCACTTTCATATGCCCACATCATGTCATGTATAACGCGTGAAATCATTGCCGTTGCGATGCTCGAGGCATCACTAATATCAAGCCAAGCCCCCTTGAATTTCACTGACCTTGAATCAGGTACTGGACGATAGGCTACGTGCACAGCTCATTGTGCGAACTTCTGTCATGCCGCTCAACGGCCGAACTCGAGACTAGGAACAATCACAGGGCCGTATTTCGTCGGCGGGCTAAATCCACCATCTCCTTGCACCACGAAATCAACCGCTAAACTCAACTTCACCAATCCCTGCTGCCCACTATGAACGCTCGCCGCATAGCCTGCACCACCCGCTGAAAGCGCCTCTGGATCATATGCCATCAACGCCACATAATTCCTACGCCCCATAAGCTTCTTCATCTCTCTGGGTCCACCATTGGTGTCGGTCTGGAAGATCTCCATCATGTCTTCCTTGGTATCGGAGACTTGGTTTGTAGTCTTTTGCGCATTTGCTGGAACGTAGAGAGGTTTGTTGTTGTGGAGCATCTTGAGGACGTAGGAGGGTGGTGGGGCTGCTACGACAGCGGAGGAGATGATTTGGTACATTGTTTTGTGGTCGCTTGGATGGCTGGGGTCGTGGAGGAGACCGGCACCGCAGCAGTTGACATCTACGGGTTTAATTATGAGTATACATGGGATTTAATAAGGATGGCGATTACTTACCACCGGATAAGAAGGTCATGCGGATACCCTTCTGGTTTGAAATGCTTTGTAAAGTCCGAATCAAGTAAGTCCTCTCGAGATCTTTCGACTCATGTGTCCACATATCACGAAGCTCATCCGCGATGTCGATATCACCGAAAGTATTGAGGACTCCACCCATAAGTCCCGATTTCCCAACGGCCTTCTTGACTTGGGAGAATCCAGAAGCTACAGCTTCTTTCCCACCCACAACGCCAGCGACGGAGCTGGTAACTTTGCCAAGTAAGTTGTACGTTCCAGTCACAGCCTTTTTGCCAGTAGCCATTGTATGAGCCAGACTCTCTACCGTATCAAGACGGGGGTAGACGACTGGGACTGAGATCATCCAGATACAGTGCTGAACACTGGGTGGAAGGGTTGCGACTTTTGGAAATATGCCCTGGTATGTTCGACCGGCTAGAACTTGTCGTTGATTACGTTCTGAACGGCAATCTGGCCCAACCACAACAACTGCTGGTCCCAAATACTTGACGAAATGCCAACCTTGGCCTGTGATGGTGAAAAGGTCCACTTCGTGATTGACATTGCGCAAGATCTCTAATGTTGTATGGTGCTGGAAAAGAAGGTACATTTCAATGCCTATCCGACCAATGTTTTTAAACATATTGGATGATTGCATGTACTCGGGATAAGAGCCAAAACCATCGAAGCTAGCTTTAATTAGTTTGGGTCAGGAAGAAGAGATCAGGGTAACACTTACATATCATGATCATCAATCTGAAGGATATGTGGAATTTGCGCAAAGGCCTCCCTCAAATATGGTTGATCGAAATGACTGGTATAATAATGAAAATAAGAATGAGAAACATCTTCCTCGTGTCTAGCTGTCCAGGCCGCACTCTTTCTATTGTCTTTACCGCTCATAGCAAGCCATTGTTTGAGTAGTGGAATTTCCTTCCATAACCTGTCGCCATAAATTTGGTCGCCTAAGCCAAGCTGAACGTGGAATCCACCACATTCAACATTCTTTTGTAAAATGTCCTTCCACATGAACCCAATGCCTCCGAGCTTAGATCGCTCTGTGGCGCTTGTGTTCATAGCAAAATCGTTCCCTGAATGAGCAATAAACCTCCAGTTGGTCTCATGACGGCCCGCAACCAGAAATTCATACCGCGTGCAACCGAGGTGGGAGGTTATAGCATAAGTCCATTTATCTCCAGGCCCCTCTCCCATCTGCAGATCTACATCATATCGATAAAATACCCATCTCTGGTGTGTGAATATTGGATTGGGTTTTAGTTGACGTGGATCAGGTGATAAATCAACACTTTGATGAATGTGAATTGTGGGAGGTTGAGGAGCATCTGTAACAAGCATAATGGTCCCCAACCATAAACCTCTCTCCATGTCCATGTTTACATAGCGAAGATATGGTCCGAAGTAAACACCATTCGTTGGCGCAATTTTGTACATATCAACACCAGCACTAGGAGGTGGACCGGAGAATCCTGCTGCGGTTGGGGTTTGCGAGGCCATGCTCATAATACTTTCGGCGTATCCAGGAGTATGTGGTGGAAATCCAGGGGAGCCCAGAGGTGTTTTCCCAAAAGCACTTAGACCAGGTGAAGCTAGAGGGTTTCCATAAGTAGACATTGTCGGCGAAAGAGGTGCAATATCATGATTTAATGGCGTAGGTCCTTTGGGGAATTCCCACTGGGTCGCTTGTGTTGGCAAGTGGATGTAATAGTATTGACCCGAATTTTGATCCAGGTGCGCGATCCAACCTTCTGGAAGAGGTGGAGGCGATGTGGGACCTGCACCTCCAAATGGAGAGGAGTTTAACATAACTTGCGGCTGCTGTTGTTGCTGCTGTTGCTGAGGCTGCTGCTGAGGCTGTGGTTGCTGAATCTCTTGTTGGACAGGAATATGTTGTGAAACTGGCTGGGCTTGGGGGGAGCCCTGTCTGAAGTCATTTGCGAATGCAGGATGACCGGGATGTTGTAATTCTGGTGACATTAAAGGAGGGGCAACATTTTGCTTTGGAGCTGTGTTGATTGCAGCCGGCGCTCCAGCACGCCCTCCCTTCTCAGCCGGATAGCCGGAAGTACCTCCAGCATTGCTGCCTGGTGTAACACTGGAATAAGCTGGAGGAGGAGATGGTGACATTTGCATACGTTGAAAATCCTGCTCAAACGAGTTTGCTTGCGGTGCTGAACCCTGTCTTCCATTTTGCTGAGGTGAAGAAGATGGTGACGTTGTGACCTGATTTAGTCCTTGGTAAACAGTAGGTGGACCATGAGGCTGGTTGTCAGGAGACTCTGTTGGAGTCCACGGCCTAGGAGCATGTTGCTGCTGTACAGGAAGCCCCGGTGACTGCGGTAGCTGTGGTACTGGAGGAGGTCCGTACTGGTTTTGTCGTTGAGCGGCGGCGGCATTTGGTCCATGAAGACCGCTCAAAGTTCCAGCGCCGGAAATTCCTGCCGCCGCATATCGAGCTTCGATGCCACCGCCAACAGACGGATCACCAGGACCAAGAATGGGGGTTTCTGGGGGTGGTGGAGATCCTCTGGTTGCCCTTGTTGTAGAGGTAGAAGCTGTCGAGGAGAATCTGTTCATTCCGCTGGATGTAGGTGAAGCTAAACTTGTTTTGGCCGGTACACTGGGTTGAGGACTACTTGACGACGTCGGTGGTTGTGGATAGTACTGCTGGTGATACTCGGGATATGGATTTGGTTCAGTTTCTGTTGGGCGCCTGCCGTCATTTGCTGCAGGTTTCTCCACTCGTAGAGGTTTTGCAAATAGCCCCTCCTTGTCTGGAAGCTCTGGCCCTGGAGATTCGGGAAGTGGCTTTGGGGCAGTCCCACGTCTTTCTGCCAAACCAGGCCCTTTCTTGTCAATAGGACTTGTCATTAACCGTGGAGCTGTATCGTTTGACCCTTTCCATCCACCACCACCAGGCCTTGCCTGCTCTTGCCTAGATGATCCTGATCCTCCAGAAGGTTTTCTGTCTTCGGGATACGGTGCACGATATGGTCGCGGATCTGCAGGCCGTGTTTGGAAGTTATCGTCGTCGGATTCGTCGTCGGGATAAGGCAGAGGACTCGCAGAACTGGATGCGCCGGGAGGTAATGGAAACGATAATTTGGCGGCCGATGAAGGGACTCTATTCCTTCCTGAAGCTGGTGGGCTGTTTGGTTTGTTGATTCTGAGAGGTCCAACAGTAGGACTGTCTTCGCCATTATTCGACGGTCTCGAGAGGAAGAGCTCCTCGTCGGGCTTCCCTTGGCGGGCCATGGCCAGGGACGTAGGATGTTGATTTACCTAACGGAGGATTCGCTAAGTGACGCACAGCGACTTATTTTTGGAGTGGTTGACAGGTAAGCTAGGGATTCGGGGAGGCACAGATAATGCGGGGATAACAGATGAAGCAGGTGTAGTCGAGAGGTACGAGCAGGTTGCAGCTAAGCCGACCGCAAAGAGGGGAAAAGTGAGGACGAGTGGTAGTGAAGTTTCGCGATCAAGTTGCGCGAGGCGGGACGATGTGTAAGATCTGTGGGAAGCTGATGATGGTGGTTTCGAGGCAGCAGGGAAATATTTCTAGCGATCGGCCTGGAAGATGAGGGACATGGTTGATTGGGGCAGACGTTGGGAGCCTGCTCGCTGCTGGGGAGCTGGGCGAGCGAGCCAGCTCTCCGGGCGTGTGAAGTGACGATGATTGGCGGGGTTGACGGGATGAAAGCGCTTGGCCGGCGGCTACAGAGCATGCGCTGGTGTCCGCACACGCAATTCTGCACGACGACCCTGTTGGACACAGGCCCAGGAGGAGCCTGTGAGGGGAGGGGCAGCTTCTCTTCAAATCTCTTGCCGCCGAGGGCAGCACGAGCTGTGAATAGCGTCAATAATAGGCAAGAAGCGGGTCGAGTGTACGCTACTTATCACAGGTAAATGAATATTGGACTGGGTAGGAAATAATGAGGGCATCGCAGCATCTCCAGAGGAATCGAGGATTCGATGGCAGGGAACTGCATGCTGACCTTCTGCCCCGCCGTCAAACCCAATTGCTTGCCGCATGAGCCCAACCGTTCATCTCATCGCTGCGCTGAAGCATAACAGCTCGACAGCTTCAAGTTTCAGCTGAACATGTCAGATTTGACAGCAATTTATGCGACGACTTCCATCCTCTGAGATACCTCTTGCGCGACTCTCCCCTCTTTTTTAGAATGCAAAAAAGCAAAAGAAATGCGAAGGCAAGTACTCAAGCACGTAATTGTATGTGTACTTAGGAGCTACTGGGTAGCAATACGCGCATGCTAGAAATGCAGGAACCAAATAAATCATGTCAAGAAGATCAAAGGGGAATCGACTACCGATATTATCAACATAATTGAGGATGCGACATGAGATGTTGCTGGAAGCACTTGCTCGCAACATGAAGACAGAAGAGATGGTTGTCTCTTCACGTCCTTGTACTTTGCAGAGGGGCAGCGGCAAGGAAAGGGGGGACCAACGGGCCGAGGTGGTGCACACGTGATCAGAGTTAAAGTGGTTTTGCATTTTTCATGGGTCGAGACGCGAAGAAAGTCGCGTCCGACGTGTCAGCGCTCGGTCCTCTTCATCAACCCGCATAACTTCCTCGCGCTTGACCATCGCTTTCCCTCGTCCTTCAACACCACTATCACAACACCGCCTCTCCTCTTCAACTCGCCAATTCCCCTTTCTCCTTCTTTTAAAGAAGAATTTCACGGACAATGTCACCCTCGGTACTAGGAAAGAGAACGAGGAGCTCGACAAACTCAGGTATGTCTTCCCCGAAATTTTGTCGCGTGGAATTGCTAACATTGGACAAGCGGCCAAATTACCTCTACCTCCTACGAAACGTCAAGCCCGAGCCGAAATATATAACGATGAGAACGAAAACCCCTTTATTGTGTCTGGTGCGCAAGATGGCGAGGTAATGGATATCGACGATCTTCCAAGAACAATCTTCGGTAGGAAGCGGATAAAGGGATCTCCTCAAGAAGGTACAACCATTCTGAGCCCATATTCACTGTTCATCGCAAAGTCATTATCGAAAACATACTGACAACATCGCAGAAGAAAACGTGTTTGGTGTCCAGATTCCTACCCCCAGTACTCCGAGACATAGAGACGCGCTCAGCAAAAAAGTACCCGTTACACCTCGACACCGAGTCATAGTTGCAGGCAAAGCCCTCACCCCTCGAACACCACGAACGCCCACAACTCCAGGAGGATCGATTACTACTGTATACAGCCGGGCTCGACAATTGTTTATTCGAAGCTCGGAACCAGGGAAATTGGTTGGACGAGAGACAGAAAAACAGGAGTTAAAGACATTTGTGGAAGACAATATTTCTAAAGCATCTGGCGGTTGTATCTACGTTAGTGGACCACCAGGAACGGGGAAAAGCGCCATGGTAAACGAAATTACGTCGGAAATCGAAGAATCAGCGACCTTGAAGAAGGTTTATGTCAACTGTATGAGCCTAAAAACTTCGAGCGATCTTTATGGACTCCTCCTCGAGACTCTTTATGCCGACGTTGAAATTCTGGAAGGACAAGAGCTCAAAACGTTAGAAGGAATGTTTGTGCCAAAAAAGAAGAACGATGATGTCTACGTCGTTACCCTGGATGAAATCGATCATGTCCTTACTCTGGATCTCGAGATCTTGTACAAATTGTTCGAATGGTCGCTCCAAAAGTCATCACATCTAATCTTGATCGGCATCGCAAACGCTTTGGATTTGACAGACCGATTCTTGCCTCGACTCAAGGCGCGAAACATGAAGCCGCAACTCCTTCCCTTCCTCCCATACACCGCAGTTCAGATCAAGACAGTAATCACCACTCGACTAAAGTCCCTGATTAGCAAGGACAGCCCAACACCAGATTACATCCCATTCCTCCACCCCGCAGCAATCGACTTTTGCTCGCGAAAAGTGTCCAGTCAAACAGGAGATCTACGAAAGGCATTCGACATCTGCCGCCGCGCAATCGATATCATCGAAGCAGAAGTGAAGCAGAAACACGAACAAGCGTTAAAAGAACAAACCCTCCTAGCCAGCCCCTCCAAACGGCCGCTCGAAGAAAACGTCAATCTCTCCTCGCCGGTCCAGCAGATCACCTCGCCAAAGGCCATCCGATCAAGCGTAAAAATACTTGCACAATCCCTCGCTGAACTGACACCCGAAACGGCACCGCGAGCATCCATTTCCCACATCAACAAAATCACCTCCTCCACATTCGGCAACGGCGCAAACCAGCGTCTCAAGACCCTAAACCTCCAACAAAAAGCCGCCCTCTGCGCCTTAGTCGCCCTCGAAAAACGCAAGCGCATCGCAGCTTCCAACGTCCTCGCCACACCCTCCAAATCCAACAACGTCGCACCCACAATCAAGGCACTCTACGATGTCTATTCCATACTATGCACGCGCGATTCCATCCTGCATCCACTTACGAGTACCGAGTTTCGAGATGTCATTGGGAGCTTGGAGACGTTGAGTCTGATTAGTGCGGTGGATGGTAGAAATGGCAGTTTTGTAGGATTGGGCACGCCGAGTAAGCGGGGACGCAAGTGTTTTGGAATGGGGATTGGGAGTGGGGATGAGAAGAGGGTTGGGAGCTGTGTGGGGGAGAAGGAGGTTGCGCAGGCTGTGGAGGGACTGGGTGCCGGGATTTTGAAGAGTATTTTGAATGGAGAGGGGTTGGATTAGTGGGTGTTGGATTGATTGTTGGATTTTCCGCTTTTGCATAGCGGGGTGTTTTGTGCAAGATGTTCTTGTATAGAGGAAGCATTGGGGGAAGCATTGGGATAGGAGCTATGGAGTATAAGAAATGAGGGGCTATGGAGCATGGGATGAGTCTTGAGCATTGCATCCATATATGCTAATTCAATAATGCTGATTGAGCATCACAACTTTCTTAGTCTCGTATGTGCCGCTCGACTACTTACCGTATTAATTGGTATACGAGACCCCCATTTTGACCCTGATTCTCTCTTATAGATCTTACACAATGAGGGTCAAAATGGGAGAGAAGGGGGGTCCGGTATTCCAAATTGCCAATTAATGCCGTAACCTGCGATTGCTATTCACACGCGGTTACCCGGGGATGATTACTCTCCTTAGCTTACCCTGGGATTTTCCCTTGAATCTATTCAACTTTAAGTCTCCAACCGTACGAGTTGCTGCATTTCAAGAATTTAAGAACTGCTGGTTTATTTTGCTTCTCATTTCTGGATATCGACATCGACACTGGCCATCTAAGTATTCTTTTCTTCCGTCGTATTTTAGCGGAAGGGCCTTGCTTGGGACATCTAAACACAAGCAAGTAGCTCACCACAAACTCTCTATTTGCGCAGCCAAACACTCCATCTCCCTATCCATGCCCCTCCCATCAAAAACTCCGCAAAATCCCATCCCTCTCAACACCATCTCCAAACCTTCTCTCACTTCTTCAACTTATACTTCCCCCCACTAATTTCCAGCTCCCCCTCTTGCACTTTAGTCCCCAAAAACTCCTGCAACTCCTCATTACTATACGGAAAGCCGCCCTCAATCAGCATCTTCAGCATCATGGTAATCTGGCCTAGGGGCATCTGACTACTCGAATTCTTCAACATGCCCTGGATAAACTGCCAATAAATCTGCATTTTCTCTCCGGCCGCGGCCTCATTCTCCAACACACTAGCTTCATCATTGTGGTCTTCAGAGTGGGCTAGGGCAGAGGAAGTTTGCGCGTTGGACCGCGCGCGGTCTGAGGGGTTAAGGGTTTCGAGGACGGTGAAGGTGTCTCGGGGTTCTTCGTGGAGGACGAGTTTGGAGACCCAGAATTTGAGGGCGGAGCGGATGAGTGGTTCTTCCATTTCGAGGGAGGAGGTTAGTTGGGCAACGGTGCGGACCGCGGGGGAGGTATCGTCGTCGGATTGAAATGCATAGATTACCGACGCTTGCCAAGTATGTACTTCCTCGATAACTTTACGATCTTCGAGGTCGAGCTCTACTGTAGCTTGTCCCAAAGCATGTAGCCAGGTCAATTTCCTTGAGGTTTTTAGTGATTCGAATCCAGCTTCATATCTTTTTTGCAAAGCCAAAATTTCTTCGGGTATTTTATAGTCCTCATCCTGAAGTTGGGGCCAAAACAAGCGGGAGAGGATTTTGGCATGAAGAGATGGTTTCAAAAGGCCTTCTGGATTGGTCTCGTCGTCATCCATTGTGGTGCTAGAGCGAGCTGCGGATATCTCTTGCTCGGAGGGTTCCAGCTGCTGGTTTCTCCGGATAACACCATTTACGCGGAGGGAATCCTGAATGTCTTTCAGCATGACTTCGCAGGCCTGCATATGGGCTTCGCCAAAGCGAGTTTTGAGTAGTTCCAGGACTTTGATCTAGAAATTTTTGTTAGCCTATGTGAGGGGCCAGAAACAAGAGAGGAAGACATACTTCTTTCTCAAATCCGCCATCGTTCTTTAACAGGTGCTCCCCCATAATATTCTGGAACTCTTTGATAAAAAGGTCTTGTTCTCCTAGTGCCCCAATGAGAGTTCCAATAATATCTGCACTCTTGGTTCTTTTGTAACCAGGTCCAGCATCGACTGGATCCGGTACCCAGCCCTGATCATGCCAGTCTAATTCCTCATCGTTTGCTCTCGTTTCATTTTGTTGGCCATCGCGGTTGAGGATTTGTGCTAGTTCAACCAGTTTTTCTGGGCTCAGCAACTGTTTCTCTGCAGAAATATCGGCATCTGCAAGTAAACCTGTGATAATGATTCTCACTGTATCTTCGCGTGAGAAGAGGTATAGCTGAAGCGGGTACGCAACACGATCCAGCAAGACTCGTGAATTGTCAAGCGAGTGAAATGACCAAATCATGGAGATATAGGTTTGTAGAATCTGGAGCGTCGATTTACCAGCGTGCAGAAGTTTGTCCTCTAGAGTCTTTGCAAAAAATTCCGTCAGATGTAAACGCCTCTGCGGCGTGGTGATGGCCGTTCGAAGGTCATCTAAAGCCCCACTGCTATTAGGCCAGTTGGCGACGATATCAAATAATTCCTTGATACGGAGCTCAGCAAGATGACTGATACCCATCTCCTTGAACTTCTCCATATTTTCCCAGGTGACCTCCGCTTTGACATCCACAATATCGAGAACCTCAACGGCGAGCCTGGCGTATCGATTTTCAATCCACTCGCAAAGATCCATGGTACATTGGGATGGAGAGGAGAGATGAGCTGCTCTGGGAAGTTTAGACTCAAAATTCCCCAAATTCTTGTCTCCGTTGGGGACCTTTTCGCCACTTTTTGAACGCCAAACTCCTTTCAAGCCCTTTTCTACATAATCTCTCATGGAGTTATGCATGATTTTGCCAAAAGCATCTTGAAATTGTTCTCCAGCTAGCCCAACCTGCTCCAAATCACGAACAAGCTCAAGAATTTTGCGACGAGCCCTCTCTGACTTGCGGTCCTCGGGGAATATCTCGATTTTCTCGAGATCTTCGCCCAAAGGTAAGCCAAGAACTGTATAAACATATTTTTTCAAAACTCCTCTCAGGCCAGCCGCAAGTGGTTCCATGACTGATTTGCTGATAATAGCATGGAGGTCTCCTCGGAACTTTGCCAACATTTGTATTGAAAGAGCGGGTTCTGACTTATCCATCTGGTCCTTGATGATAGAAAGGCCATGAAAGTACTGACGATGAGCAGTCTTCAGGGCCTCAACACTGATTTGAACCAAATCCTCAGGACTATATCGCTTTTTCAGACGCAATATTACAGGTAGAACTTGTGCCAAAAAATGAGAGCGAACCTGATGGGTATGCCAATTCACGATGTCTTCCGTGTGAGTTGCGAATGGAAGACAAGTGGCCGGGTCGACTATGGCCCCCAGAGCCTGATAAAAGGCAGAATCTAATGCATTCCGGTCCGGTTGCAACAATTCTGTTGGGTTGTGATGTTTGGGAAATGGAGGAAGTTGTAAGGTATGAGTGACGAGATGCCATGATCGATCCCATCGCACCTGATCTCGGACGTGGGTTGAGTCGACCTCGGAGAAGTCTCGTCGCGAGTCTGCATCTCGTGCATCTGACAATTGCAAGGCTTCATTTTTCTTTCGCAGCAGAGTTTGTTCTACGCTTTCCAGTCCTCCCCCTCCCCATGGCTGACCAGGAAGGACGGGTGTAGCAAGCGGCGTCGGTTGGGAGATACTGCCGCTGGGCCCAAACACCGAGTGAAAGACGCGCTGGTTGCGCGCGTTGGCGCCCGGCCGAGCCATGATTGTCGATTTTCGCCTTCGAGTATATCTGCACTTTTATCTGCACTCTATGGTAGCAGAGGGCGAGAAAACAAATGCATCTGGTGCTTTGTGCAGTATTCACGTCGAATTCGTTGCAGCCCAGGAGCCGAGTTGTTGTTGTTTTGCCTTGGCTCGGTTGCCTGTTTTTTTGAGCGATGCTGGCTATGCTCTTCGGGTCGGCCCCTTCCTCGCCAGGCTATAAGCCCGCCCGGCCGTGGCAACGACATATCATCGGCATACGGTACTTTAGTGCTCGTATCTCACAATCCGAAGCAATTTTGATAGAAACCAAATATGAATGTCATACCTATAGTAATCATCAGACTGACAAAACTAAAGCATCACTCAGCATGCCATTGGAAAAGATCATTACCGCCACCATCACCACCTTCATATCCTTGTGGAAAATGAGTCGAGTCTCGATGCTAAGTGTTTTCTGCACATTAAATTATATTTCGGGATTTAAATACAAACTCCATCCATGCTATCCCGAGTAGCATACCAGTTGCCAACAACCATCTATAATAACCCAAAGGCAAGGAAATTGAGCAGTGCGGTGCTCGCCAGTTACTCCGTCTATCCCTGCGCCAAAATTTAAATGACTGCAAGTTCCAAATATCTTCAAAGAAACCCATTAAGCATAAGTCATATCGAGGTAATTCTTCTCGTTTCCTGAATCCTTCCCCGCGGTCGCATATTGATCACCGATTCTAGTTCCCGTAACATTCGAGTGCTGGCTTCCGATTTATCTCTCACAGACTCTCTCTTCGCTCTATCCTCCTTCATTTTGACAATTCGTTCCTCTCGCGAGAGGGTATTTCTTGGTCGCGGAAGTGCCACCGCCTCGAAGACTTCCTCCGCATCTGATAAACTGAGGTCCATACTCGATCGCGAGGGTGATTCCCCATTCAAAATCTTCAGCGCTTCCGACGCTCCACCCTCTTCAACAGCAGTCAGCCCGCCTAGCGAGATGGTTGGCGAAAGCATTCCACTCATAGATGACACTCGCCGTTCGTTTCGGTCAATGTTCATCGCAAGTGCGTTCTTCCCGACTTCCCACTCTTGCATGAGTGCTTTCAGATCAATGCCGATAGATTCATACTGCACCATCAAATTGGTGCCCAGCTCGGAGACATCTTCCGTCTCGTTTAGTTGTTTGTCGGATTCGTCACGGAGGACATGGAGCTTCGCCTGTAAACCTCGAATTCCTGATGATAGAGTATTCAATTTTCGTAGTTGAGCCCTCCAACGCTCACGACCTGGTGTCATGGGCAATTTTGGGGTTTGTGGAACAGGAAAACCTAATTGTATAAGCACGTTTTCAGGTACAGACCAGACGAGTAACTTACTTTCTTCTTCACTCAGAATGCGGCTAAGGCGCCCCTCGGCTTCACTTGTAATAGATGTAAGTGCTCTGATCTCTTCGGAAGCAGCGGTCCAGCGTTGCAAATCCGATTTGTCGCCTTGCGCATCCAAAGCCATCAAACAGCAAAGGATAATCTTCCTGCTCATGTAAAATCTTGCAGCAAGAATCTTCAAGACACGCACGGACTCGTTGTCTTCAAACTCAGCCTCGGTGTAGCCCAACATGGCCTCAGAGAAGTCTGTGTTGCTGATGTCGTAGATATCATAATACTTTTCGAGATCTATCTCTTCAGTGAATGGTTTGACGGCTGCATATGCTTGATTATAACGTGGTAGAACATCGGCAAAACATAGACGCAATTGTTTGCGAAGCCTGGCACATCGTCTTGTTTGACTTTGGTCATCTAATCGGCTTACTGGTGGTAAAGGAGTGCTTCTAAACTAGGGTTAGTGTATTTTGGGCATTAATTTGAAAGGATCTGCTTACAGTCTGTACCCACGAGATACAAGTTCAACTTCCTGAACTAAACTTAGAGCCCCTGACGCAGCGGAATCGAAGTCTTGAGCCTTGACAATAAATGCCGAGAGCTCCTTTAAACTCTGCTGCCGGACATATTGAAGCCACTGTCTGCAGAGATATGTGTAAGATATCACCGCTGCCAAAGCGAATATTCCGAGAAAGACAAGAGTTCGACCAGCACCAATTTCCGCATCCCTGTCTCCCCGTACCCAATGTACCAACGCAGGAAATCCAACAGCGAAGGACGCCGTCACAGCCGCTCCAGTAGGCGTAAAAGTAGCAAGCTGAGGCACACGAGGCGATTCCAAAGAGGTATTTTTAGATCTCCCATGGATTCCCAGCCCGAGTTGTGTGATATCGTTGAGAAGTTGCGACGCGACTATGGAATAACGGAAGCGTTCTAAAAACCTTGAATTATCCGCTTGGCCCAATCGTGAATTAACGGCTTTCTATAACCAGGGATTTCGTTAGCGAATGGTTTTGCAGAGAATCAGCGGTCCCCCCTTACCGAGTAGGTATTATGTATGATCTCTACCGCATGATTCCGCGGTATGGCCAGTCGCAAAGGAGGAGGAAGTTTATTGCGAAATTTGGAGCGAGGTTTGGGTTTGCCTTGTGGTGCAAATGAGGTCTCGAGCTGTTTGGGAGAGCCGTCGCTCGAGTTTGGCACCTGGGAGGAATCATGTTCGCCCTCACCTGGTGTTATGTTAGCAAAGTGGCACGGAGTAATGCTCAGAATCCGGGGCACGAACCTTCCAAGTAGTTGGCGAGGGGCGAATCTTCAAACACGACTGACTCCATGGGGAGGTAGAGAGATATTATCTCAGGTCAAGTCTACAATAGCCATGCCATACGAGGGAGCGGAAGACTAGGTATGGAGGAGGGAGGGAGGCGAAGCGATGCGATGCGAAAGGAGAGTGAGTGTGGTGAATTATTATTGTGACTGGAGTGGACTAGCGCAGGTGAAGGGTGAAGGGTGAAAGGTTTGGAAGGCGACGTGATTATTATTAGTCGTAAAGTCCTAACTAAGTACAGGAGTTGTGAAGTGAAAGAGTGAGTGAGGTGTTGCTGGTCGAGAGCTGGTGTTTTGGAAGCTCCAGCTGTCCGCCATCCGGTAATGACGGGGGGCGGTAATAATGACAGCGGCGAGCTACCGGTAGCTACTGACCGTGCAGGCGCAGTGGAGGGAGGGACGAGGGACTGCTCGTGCTCGTGCTGGGGGGCCAAGCCAAGGTGCTGGGCCAGGTGCGAGGCGAAGTTCGTCCGAGTCCAGAGAGCCCTGGCAGCAGGTGCGAACAGCGGGCCGGTGCTCGGTTCCGCGTTCGGAAGGAACGGAAAAACAGTTAGGCCGTTCAAAACAAATCTTTGGGGGTCGCATAGGGGGGCCGGATATATTAACAACAAATTTAACAGGGAGATTGGGAATTGGCACATATCAAGGGCTTTTTGGCTGGAAGACATCCCGTTTTATACTTCATTTTGTACATTTTCCTCAATTTCTGGTACCCTCTCAGACGCGTACATACGCGCAAACAGCATACTTTGCTAGTGGCATACGTAGCTGCGCGATGACGCTGGGACATTCGGAACAAACCTTCACATACGATCCCTTGAGCTTGATCTTTGCCCGCGGCATTAGTTTCGAGTCTACATCTTGGTACCGCATCTCGCTCCAATCGCTCCTGATCTCTCCAACTGCTCGAAGCCATCACGTCACGCACAGAGAATGATGTCTGTTCTGCTGAACCACCAAGACTTGAGCAAAGCTACTCATGACTTCGCTCTCTCCCTACCCACCTCACTGCCAATAGCCAGCGTTGTATTTTCGTTGTGTGATTTTGTCCCCCGATGAGCGTCGGATAATAAGCGTTCCATTTGATGTACTCTTTTGTCAATCTACAGGAAATATTGGAGAAAAAATGAGAATCCTCTCGATGTCTGCATGGCATAGCCTCACGGGCGATGAGCATTACATCACTGCGCAGTGCGCCGTGGCTTCTGGGAGAGGCCGAGGGAAAGCGCAACTTGCTGGTGTGGATGAGGAGGGCTTTTTGTTTCTTAGACTTCGTCCCGAACAGTTTTTATCCTTTTTCCCCAAAGATCCGATGGCTTGCGGGTCCGCGAGATGGCAGAGGCCATACTCGTATTCCAAAAGCCTGGGTTGGTCAGCAGCTGCTGAGCATCGTGTGCTTTGTTTTTGTTTTTTTTGATAAGGCTTTGGCTTTGGCTTTGGCAGAAGATCGTTGAGGTTATTGCATGAGCTAAGATCTGCGATACTGGTCGGTTCGTGTTAATCATGCATTGATCTGCGCCAGGTTCATTTTCGTTGTCTACTAACCTCGTTTTTGCCAACCACGAAACTTCGACTCCCAAGTTGTATAAATAACGCCATTTTATTTAGGACTGCAAGTCGCAGCTTTATCATGCCGCTATATGTGGAATGAAACGACGAGCAAACTTGAAAGTCCAGGAGTTTCGATCGTCCCAGAACCCAATCTTTAGCTCGAAGATGTATCGCTCGGTTCGCATTTCCCGCCGCCGTTGTATCGTCAAAGCATCCCGTTATTTGGAAATGAGGGGAATTCGCAGCGAGAGGGGGAGCATAGAATACACTGTAGTGTGTTTCGCAGTACATCACTGGCTTGGTAGGGAACAAGTGCCTCCTGGTTACTGAATATACTGACATACCCATATAGCATACTTTGAGCTATTATTAGGGGTCATTCTTTTCTTTCTTGTGAGAATCAGGCTTGGGGGTTGAAAAGATCAGTTCGGAGAGTCCGAGCAGATTTAAAAGTCTTGGTGTTCCTATTCCTGATCTTAGTGAGCCATGGCGATATTTTGGAACTGAAGGACTTTACTTGCCACCATTAGTCCCGAAGTATTCAAGTGAGTAATCATTTCAGATTATTTTGCGAACTTTGAAGATTACTAAGTATGACAGTGGAACAGCATACTCTACTTCCATGTGGCTTTTAGCTTGTACTGGCGCTTCCGAAAACCTGAAGGTTCTGTCTTTACTATTCGTGCTCGATTTTTAAGCTTTCCTTCGGTGCTATTTGTATAGATGCGGCGTTCGTTTGCGCATGCAGAAGCGGCTTGACCCCACCCTCACGAGAGTGTTCCTCCAGCCACCTAAGCAATAGTTCGTCATTTTTCCTTGGGCGTTGTCTGATGCAAAGTCGTAGGAAAACAGAGAGGCCTCCACAATAAGCAATTGAAAACATCAAGGCAAGACTCGTAAAATCCGCAGGCAAGCCGAGAAGTTCTATACGAGACACTCAAAGTTTCTCCACGAAGAGAGAAAATTCTAGGATTCATGGTAACCAAAGGACTACTACACCATGGTACGTTACGACACTTTCCCGCTGTGTACATCGAACCTTGGTTCAAGCCGCGTCATGCCGCTGTAGGGCTGATACTATAAACACTTTTAGTTTCCTATGTCCTACGCCAAGCAACGCTGACAAACGTCTCTTTCTGAGGTGTGCTTTATGATTCGGAGAAAATCCGGGTTCCTGTTGACACCATCTCGCTGGTCTCCACCAGAGTGTTGTTAGGAAATAGAAAAAGCAGGAACGAAACTCCCACGGATTTCGCTCTAGTATTTCCGGTCGTTTTGAACCGTATAACCGTTATAATCAACTGGAACCCGCCGTTCGTCGGGTAGTATACGTAGTATCACTAGAAGTATTAGCTGACTCTACATTGTCATCTACTTCATACTTAATTTCTTAGACGCTCAGAAGCTTTGGTATTTCTTGTAATTTGTTCCAAATGAGAATATACTTATTTGTATATAAAAGCCTTTCGAACTCGCGGTTGTACATATTGTTAAGATACGACGGATCTACGATTCGGATCGAAGCCACGATCAAGATCCGTACGAATACGGCTATCTTAGGATGCTAACCCGATCCGGTCCATTCCCGACATTTATAATCCCCAAGTAGAATCGCTTAGAGCTCTCATAACTCAAGCCCTAATTCGACCCCGCAAAATGCATCCACCTCCCACCTGGCTGCGAAATGGGTTTGCCTGTATTCCTCCGCACACCGGTTCACAACGCTGCCTTGAGTAATCCATCGGGCTGAACGGCAAACAGAAGTATTCTTGAGGCTAGTCAAAGATCACAGTCAGCAGCATGGCATCATATGGAACCCTGAACCATTCCTCCTCCTCGAAAAGCCGCCGCGTTGATTTTCCGACCCAGACCCAAAGCCCCTGTTTGCTGGGAGTCTGACTAAATGCATTATGCACGGCGCTAAATTCACCCTCACCAGCCACAGGCAGCGGAACGAGAGGGCAGGACCCCTGTTAGCCTTGTGAGCCTATCTTCACTAAGTCCGTACTCCTAGTGCACCAGGTGTTTTCTACGACTACACCTTACCCCCTACCTTTCCACCAAAACCATCCTCCTTCCACCAACATCTACCGGTGTCCTCAGGCTTCCATGGCAAAAATCACCCCCCTCTGCTGTGCGGTCTTTACCGATCTTGCATAAACATCATTCGTTCATTAGCGTGTCCCCCGTACCGGTACTTGTGCTGCGCATCTCATACCCCTGCTCTATGCCGCCCCATCGCTCTCTGTTGGCCTCGAGAGCATCTACTTTCGGCAATGTGCCAACGTATTCCACTTACACATTCCTGCCCCAAATGTCAGTAGTCTGTTTTTTCTACTAGGTGACTCAAGTGAGAACTTGATGGGTGGGAATAGGCAATCCTGGACAAAAGCCGGCCGCCAGGATCCACCAGCGCTGCTGCCACTCTTCCAATTCCCCATCACTGGTATAGTATCTCTGCTTCCCACATTTCTGCCTGTCTTTCTGGCCCCCTTGGAGAATATGAAGCTGAAGCATGCCCCTGTAACCCCAATCCTCAAATGTCCACAAGTGTGTAATATTTCCTAAGTCTAGGAATGGTAGCCATAGGACCAGACAGACACACATATATATACTTCAACGTCCATCATTCAGAAATCCAACATCACCATCATTGGCAAGCTTCTCTTCTCTCACCATCACTTAGAGCTTCACTCTCCTTCAATTTTCTCCCACTCATCCAACACTTTTATTGCAATAAGAGCTTTCATCTATAAGCAGTCACTTCAAAATCATCCACATACAAAAACACAATGTCTCGCCAATCAGGCTCCTCAAAGCATCGGTCGAAAGAATCCAGAAATGGGGGGCAGGACAATGAAGATTTAGTAGAGCAAGTCAAAAGCATTGTCACCTTACTCTACGAAGTTGCTGCGTCTCGTCCTCACGAATGGGAAGCATATGTTCCATCTGCTACCTCCGCCATGGCAGCTCTAGACCGAATTCATTTCTTTCGTGACCCTCAGCGCTTTGCCGAACAAGTCTGGATTCTTCACGGACTTCAAGATTTCGCCTTCCACGATGCGGATTCCGGGTGTATTAGAAACGTTGCCGAATTCTGCCAGACATCATGGCTACGGATCTTGAGGAACTTCCCTGACAACGTTGATACTCTGATGGGTGAGCTCTACTCTTCTATTTGAAATTGATTCAACTAATCATCTCATTAGGTTTGGGTTCAAATTGGCTGCAAAGATCGCAAGCAACATTGGCACAGATTCACATGGAAGAAGGGGATTCTGGAACAACACCTTCTGATGCACGCCGCCAAGGTCCTCTCTATGTTGAGGCTCGAAGCTGCTTGCAACCTGCCGTTGACTTTTATGTTCGAGCTGTGCGGTCTGCAGAGGCTGTTGGCAGTATAACAGGCGAGCTATTGTCCTCCGTGAGTACCTCAGTACCATTTCCAATCATGGACAATTGACTGACAAACCGTAGGCTGCCGAATCGCAAATGTCCTTGGGTAACGTGACAGCCCCTCCTGGAGATGAGCGCCATTTCTCCCATGCGATTCGATACTTACGCCAGGCCGAGACTATTCCGGGATATCGTCTTTCGGTCTATATGCAAGAGTATCTGAATGACTACGGGAGATACGTCTCGCAATAAATGTGTTGCAACGGAGGTTTTTGTGATTTCTTTTTGGATTAGAGCATTGCCAGGAGCCTGCATTTGTGAAGGGTTATGGGATATCGGCATTTTTTTCTTTCACCACACGGGCTTGACTTTGCGGAGCGTTTGATTTTCTTTCTTTTTGTCCTGGTTACAACGGTCTGGCTCACCGCCAAAAATGTGTTTCAGTAGAGTTTTTATCCGCTTTGAGATTTGGTATCCTTTTACCAATTCTCTTGTATTTGTTTTTTTAAGTTAGTGAACCTGATGAATTGAGATGCATTTCAGATTACAATACATTTAAAAGTTAAAACCTCTGCTAGTCCATGTTATATTTGCTGGAACATCAATACTAAGTGCCTTTTTACCTCGAGATAGTAGTATTAATTGGTTTAGAGCACCCCCCTTTCCCGTTTTTGACCTCATTGTGCCAGGCCTTCATAGAGAATCAGGGTTAGAATGGGAGAGTTTCCCCCGCGAATGATTCTCTCCCGTTTTTAAAGCCGCTGTCATTTAAACCCTTATTGTGCTAGGATATTTGAGAGAACAGAGGTTAAAATGGGAGAGGAGGGGGGAGTTCTCAACCAATTGATACGGTATTCGCCTGCTATTTAAACCTTGTATACACGTATACACACACAAGTGATTGGTTCACAAGAGTTCCTAAAATCATTACGCTAACGAAGCCATAAATCCCAAATATCCAGGGGGTAACAGTGCATCAATTCCTCGGTCAAGACGCTTCCAGCCAGTAAGTACATGTCGCGGCCGACACATCAAACAAGAAATTGCAGTTTGTTTTGTTCGTCAGACTTACACTTACTTCCCATCACCTGACCCTATTGGTGGTTCGCCGCAAATGCTTACACAGGCATGAGGCGCTCTTGACTCTCTAAGATTCTCACCTCATCCGCCCTGCAGACCTCACTTTGTAATGATTGCCCACGAGATTTTGGTCTGGTTCACGGTTAAGAGCCACGTGGGAAGCTTGTTTCTCTCCACCGACCGTCCGTATTGAGTGAATCGACCCAGGAAATGTTAGGTGATGCCCCGGGTGATGCCATGCCGATGAGAAACGTGAGAACTTAGAAGATGCCAATGCGGCTAAGATGCAGCCACCGGGCTACCCGTCTGCGGCCTTCGCTAGTTTAGAGGTATGCTGGGAGGCTGGTATGGCCCCCAAAATACGACTTTTGGGCAACAGCCGAGAAGAGGCGTCTGCCAGTTTTATGCAGCCTGATTACCGAGCTTTCCTCCCCGGCCTATACGCGCTGAGCGGCTGTTTCTCTGGGCGTGCTGGCTTGATGTGCAGGTGGTATTGGCAGTGGTGGTGGTGGGTGACTGTCGACTGTCGTTCAAAAGCCAGTTAAGCCAGTTAAGCCACTCTCAACCTCAGCGACGCATGCACAATTGGGTGATTAAGCCAGAATTATACGACACATCTTCGCAGCTCCGATGATGGGCTCGAAATCCAGGCAGCTTTTGCCCAGCTTTTCTCTCTTCATACCACTCTTGCGAATTGCTTGATCGCGTTGTCAGCCGCGGTGAGACCCTGCAATATATGCGGCGGCTGATTGGCGCCGTTAAGCGCGAGTTGCCGAACATCCTGACATCCTGACATCTCACTCGACTGCTACCCGCATCGTAAAGGCAACACGCACGTTGAAGCTGTTGTCCCAAGACACCAACGCCCTAACGCCCTCGCTGCACATCAATAGCATTGCACCGCTTTCCACCCATCGAATTGAAGTCGCCGCGGTCATGCTCACCGAACGCGAGCTTCAGATCAGTCCGATTGTGCAGGAGTCTGTCCTACACAACACCAAGGTTGGTCCCGCTTCGCCTTTCCTTGCATGTTTGCCTGTTTGCCTGTTCGCCCGTTCACTTCTCATCTTCTTGGAGATCCTACGTCAATTATCCTCAATACCGGGAGAATTTCAGCTGCAGAGGTTCTGCTATCATCAGCCTCTCTTATTAACCTCCGCATTCGTTTCCTTCCCCACCACCGTCTTACAAGTGAAATCGTGCTAACCCCTCCTCCACCTAGACACTGACGACCCTCCATAATCTCACTGCCTCGCTCTTCGGAATTGGGGCTGGAATTCTTGGTCTAGAGTCGTACCCGGGCTTCATCTTCTATCTTGTCTTTTCCCTAATCACTTCGGCCCTCGTATACGCATTCCGAGTAAAACCTAGTTCGAGTCAAGGCAGCAACAAGAGCGGCACAGAGCAGTACTTCAGAGGCAGCATGGAGTTATGGACTGGAGGTCTGGTGGAAGGGCTGACCGGCTTTGTTCTGACCTGGACGCTGTTTTACGGACTGGTTAGGGCATAACCATTGATCTGGGGGCCGAGTAGGGAACGCTTCTGGCCCTGGCCACTACACGTTGCTGCGGTAATACGAAATTTCAATAAAGCGGCTGAAGGGTCACTGTACGATAAGATGGTCGGCACGGTGTTAAGGCGTTTTTGCATGGGAATCTTCGGCGCTGAGTTAAGACCCTCATGATATATGCCGAACCTTTGGGACGAGGATTTCTCCACTGGCTGGGAGAGATGGAAAGATCCAACGTCACGGCAGGTCACATCGTGGCCAGGATGCACGTCATGGCATAATAGCCCTACGAGAAGAGAATACAACGTGAACAGCACCCATTTCAGTAATATACGGAACTGTGCTCCTCCTGATCGATATTAAAGGAGTCGTATCGCCTCGGCAACAGATAAGCCGAGCTCCCTTCCACTTATTCTCTTATTATCTCAGGGCAAGTTCCTTTGTATGAATGCAAGTTTTATGTGGAGATTGTTTATGATTCCTAGTCAGATCTACTGAATTTCAACCACAATCCTACACGTAACGTGGCAAGGCGCTCTTTCTGCCTCCAGAAGTCTGATTACAAAAGAAATCCATTTTGTGAAAGCCTCCACCATGTCACATCTTCTAGCTGTTTGGGTGTTTGGCAAAGCCGCGGCAGGTTTTGCCTACCCATCTGCCTTGAGGTTTCATGCATTGAAGTTTCATGCAATTGGCTCTGACGGGTATCTGCCACTCAAGTGTGACTTGCCATTTCCCCATGGACCGAAATTTCATGGTGTTCGAGTTCAAAGCCTGCTTCAATTGGTGATTACTATTTCACTTGACCGGCTAATTCTCTGTGTTAAGCCGTTTTTCTTTGCGTCACAGAGTTCATGGTCGTTAATTTACGAAATTACGCCTCAAGCAGAGGGTTAGTCAACATGTGTCGAGGTTAAAAAGTGGGATCCTATCACAATCATCCCGCGTCTCTGCAGCACACAGCCTCATTTTCTATCTTACGTTTCTAGAAGCATTCTCTGTCAGGACCGATGACCCCCAAAATCAGTCCGACCCCACACCACAACCCGCGTGGTCTGCGGCGAGAAGCAGGTACGGTTAATGGCTTCCGCGTGGGAGCTTTAAATAACCTTTTTCGACCATGTCACGCATGTCATGTTACTATACAATACATGGTCCATCCGCTGTGTCGATCCTTTCTCATTCTTCTGTATGACGGTTTATCGCCGCCGTTCCACTAGGTGTTCGGCCCCGGCATGTGGAAGCCTTCCTTTCTTTGCAGTACCGACGCCAACTCCCTCGGACGTGTTGGTTCTGGAGGACATGGTACTCGGGTATATCACGATGGGATTATTAAGCCTCGCACCTTGCCTTATCCTCCCGCCGTTTCGTCATCCTTCTTCCCAATCTTTCTCATTTTATTTTTAAAATCTTTGGGTTCACTAGCCACATCTTTTCAAGGTTTCATTAGACCCATTGTGTTGGGATTTTGGGATTGAGCCTTGATGAGATAGAGACACCCGCCACTTGCATTGGTGCTTACCTATGCTGTCCCTGTGTTGGGGCTAGGCAACCGTATGGACGGTATTGACCCTTGTTACTCTGGGGTAGGTTCATTCCTGCGAGTTGCGGCTCCTTTGGAGTGTGGAAATACATTTGGGATAAGTCGAGGCGGTAAGGCTGAGTGTGGATTGTGGATTGTGGGTGAGGTGGGTGAAGTGGTTGCGATTGGATGGGAGGTGTCCGGGTTCATATTCTTGACCTTTCTATTCTTTGAGTTTCGGGAATTTTGTCATTGGACGGAGTGATGACTTGCGCGATTCTTGTAATTTTTTGTGTTGCGATTGGGCGAAATGGTTCCGGGTTTAATATTGTTGATTTCCATTTTATTTTTTTGGTCTCGGGTTGACCGGTGGATCGAGCGAGGAGTTGCGACGAAAATAGGACATTTAGCGAAGGTATTTGTGGGTGGTTTGTCTCGCGATTCTTTCTTTGGGGGGGTTGTTATGGGAGGAGGTATGGGGTTCTGAATTTGGCGCTGTTTATTTTATTTTTGGCATAATGTTTCCTATGGGAATTGGAAGCACGTGAAGAGGTTTCGCAGAATCTTAATCAGTGGGTTTGAGCTGGTATGTCGGATACTCGCTGCTTCCTCTTATACTGTAACTCTTTCCGTTTTAGCGAGAATTCTTCATACTATTTTTTGTCTATCTTAGTTGATTTAATGGTTATTAACCTGGCAGTTAATATACTCACGTAAATTCGACCCAGTTCAACCTCGAGCATCATCAGGCACTTTGAGATTGCCAATTTATGTGTTTCAGTGCAATACTCATCTTCAAATCTCCATCATCTTATCTGCTTGTTACTTGTTTCTGGGATACGATTTACTGTACGAAGATATCTGTTTTTGGATATTAGGAATGGAGAATCTTGTCTTGTTCTGTTATGGCGCTCATAAGACTACCCTTTCTCAATATCGCTCCTGTTTTACCTCGTGGTGTTGGAGTGTTAGAGAGAAGGGGGATGGACTCTCGTTTTCGAGATCTTTCCCATTTTGAACCCTGATTTTATAAGAGTATTAGAGAATAAGGGTTAGAATGATCGAGTGGCAGTTTGTAGATTGACTCTCTGGAGAGTGCCTGGATTGATCTACTACCGCATTAATTGATTTAATGCGCCCTCTCTCCCGTCTTTACCTCATTGTGCCAGACTAGCAAAGAGAATTGAGAGTTAATGGGAGAGTTTCTTCCTTGAACGAGCCTGTCCCGTTTTTGAAACCTACCTATCATTTTAACCTCTATTCTCGCAGATATCCTAGCATAATAAGGTCAAAAAAGGGGGAGGTGGCGCTCTAAATCAATTCATACGGTACAGTAAACTTTTTGTTTTGGGCGCCTGGTAGATGCGTAGAAGGGTGAACTTCGGGTAGGCGTACATCTTAGCAGGGTAGCCTAGATGTGAGGGGCTATCTTAGGTGGAAAATTCCAGCATCAGGAAAATATAAGAAAAAGTCAAGCATTCTCATCGCTATTGCAGTAACTCACTCCAATGACCTACCTCATCTCCCCATCGACGTTCTGTACCTTGTCGCATTGACAGCCAAATCACTCTCTCCCCTTCGTAAGCAAGTCGAGACTCCAACTCGTAATTTCGTAGTACACCTACGCCTCCACCATTGCGTTGCGTTGAATTGCTGTAAGATTCACTTCTAGGCAGCTTCCATCACTTGCATGTTCCTTCGAAATAAACTTCTTATCTCCAAATATTAATGCTGAAGTCGAGAGCAAGATCCAAAGATTTCCAAAAAAAAATAATTAAAAAAAAAAAAATCCCCCTCGCTTCCCTAAACCAGCAAAAGGTTCAGCTTCCCAACAGAGTTGGTGCCTACATCCTTCCGTCGAAGTCGAACTCGAACTCGGGGCTAGCGAAGAGCTCGCGGCTGGTGTTGAGCCTTCCAAGGGTTTTTATTATTACTCGCATGGGATGTGCCGCTGTGTCAAGCCGGGTCTTTCTAGCGCTGTGTGCTGATTCGACAAAAGTAGATTTATTTTTTTTGGATTTATGTAGGGTGGTATAGTTGGTTTGCTGGGATGAGGAGGGGCTGGGAGAGGTGAATGAAGAAAAGGGGTATGATAGCTTGCGCGAACAGAGATTTCAGTGCTCTCTCTAATGGGAGGGGAAATGAAAGTAAGATAAGACGATAAAGGCGGGGAATTGCGATGCCATATAGTCTACAATGCTGCAATGATTGTATCTGGTGTCTAATCCTCGGATTACATAGACTTAAGTCGGTCGATCTATTCTACTACAATGGACACCAGATTTACTCACTCGCCACTTCTCTCTGTGTCAACGACGATTGTTGTATTCTCCGGACTTATATGTATCGTTGATAGACGGGTATGTGGCTTTTTGGGGTGTAAGCTAGGGGGGGTGAGAGGTGAAAGGGGCTACTGACTCTCGCTTGTTCACTTCGAATTCGCAGTGAAGTTACGATAATGGGAAATGAATTGTTAGTATGTGATTCGCCAATGAAACCCCCTTGGGAATATGCTAGCGTTAATTCTGGGCACTCCCTGAACTCGGGTAAATTGCTTATTCTGGCGGTTCAGGGAGATTTGGATGCTCTGTCGTAACAAAGAGCTTGCCTGCTCGCCGAATATACCCTTTTCAGGGAAGTTACGGAGAGGTGACCGTTTGGGTTGGTGGATATCAATATGGAGATTTTTGGGAAAGCGAAGAGTCTTTTGGTGGGGCTTGCCGTGCTGGATGCCTAGATGGGTGCATGGGATTGTTTGTTTGGTATTCGGTATGTACGTGGTTTTTTTTTGGCGGGAAGGCAGAATGGGCTTTTACGAACTTGTGGTTGAATTGTGTAGTGAGCCATGACCATGTCACATGTGTGGACGTGGCAAATCTGAATGCAGTCGTTCGTTGGTAGTTACGAGTGCTTGGATATGGATAGTGTTGCTCAACTATTTTCCGAGCGTGGGCCGTGGGGAGTAAGACCCGTGGGATTGGAGACGGGATGTATGCCTTGTAGTACCAACATGTTCTGGAAATTAGGGCTGTCTGCACTGGCTGCCCCCACGCTCCATATTAGGCCTACCTTGCATGATGTAGGTCGTTGTGGACGTTGTGTTGTATTGCAAGTTCTTTAATTTTATGGTTACAGTAGCAGGGGGCGGAAATATCGTGAGAGAGTTGGCGATGATTATAGTTAAATATAACCATATTTAAATGTCCAGGATCAATTGTGATCTGTATGATGTGCTGGAGATGCGTAGAGAAAGCTTATTTTGGCTTGCCTTCTTTCATTCCCTTCGGGTGTAGAGGAAGCAGGAAGTGAACTTTCAGTCAGGGAATAGAACGGACTAACGAAAATATAGAACCATATTGCGGTATATTTTCAAGCCTCATTTCCTGAAGTAAGCTTAGAAAAGGCGGAATTAGAATGTAATTCATTTGTGTCTGGCTCTATCGAGTGGCTTGCCACATGCTAGATCGTCAAGCCATTGATAGAGGAACACTGGCTGATAAATAATTGCTGGCTCACCTATCCTCAGGTTGATAGATGACGTTTATTATCTCGAGAATGTCTTATAAACCAGACTGAGCCTCTAACGACACGTACCAAAGAAGGAGTCGTCTAGTCTAGTCTCTTCATAGTGGCCCGTCCGCTAGCTAGCTCAATATAGAGTAACATTGGAAGGTAGGAAAGGAAAGGAGTTCGTGAGATTTAGAAGATCTGCATGTGATGGAGTGATGCACCGAAACTCGGCACTTCAAAATGGACGAACACCGCGAGGTACGAAGGGCAGGGTGTCGGTGACAGTTTCGATATTCAGACTCTGATAGATGCAAGAACGAGGGGTATGCCTTTCCAGCGGCTACCGCAACAACAAGGCACTGGAGCGGGGCGTTGGTAGCTTGAGCAGGCGAATAGTAAGGCGGACGTCGTATTGGAATCAAGGTGTGACCATATATGCATATGGTTTGGAATCACCTAGTACAACAATGTGCCCCTCGTGCTGCATTGCATCCCAACTTAAGCCTCAAAGGTGCATTTGGGGGTGATGAGCCTCCTTTGGATAGTGATGCTTCCTTCCCAGCGGTCGTGCATAGCACAGATGATCGGCGGCAAGTAGCCATGGATCCTTTTGAGGCGGGGAAGATTCCGAGAAGGCAGAATTTTCACAAAGCCACTTTTGGTAACCTGATTGCAGTCAGTGACGTTGTGCATCCTGTTTAATGTAAAGTGGTTTGTGAAATGAGGAAACTTGGGGGAGGTGAGATTAGTGAAGAGGTGGCTGTGTTGTGAATCTGTGGGGTCGAAGCCGGTGTTAAGTTCATCGTGCAGCATGCTGGGGTTGAGGAAGGAGTTGCGTTGCCTCTGACACCCTGACGAGATCAACACGTGCGCCGTACGGTGTCTTGAATAGTTGAAGTCGAGGCTCTCGATGAGAAAGACTTTAAGAGAAGTAAATTAAAAGGAAAGGCATCTTTACAAGGCCCTGCACTTGGCAATGACGAAATTTGGACTATTCTTCGCTGGAAAATACGATTTTGATTGCGCAGACAAAGTGGGTATCGATTGGACGAAGGTGAACGAGGAAGGTAAGAGAAGGAAAGAAAATGAATGATCTCTAGTAGCTTCGCGTGGTAAGAGCCAGATGGTACCTAGGTACCGGCCATCTTGCTCTCCTTGGCTCCATCCTCCAATCGTCGGTCCATGACACGGCAAAAGTAGAGACGTGAAGGTCTTGCTTGTATGCTTCCGGAGTTGTTACACTCATAGCTAGCAACCTAGACGCATCGCATGTTGGCCATTCAACGTGGATTTTAAACAGTGTAAAAGAATACATACTGTATTAATGAACGAAAACAGACGAGGCAACTTAAAGCCAAAGAACATTGATAAGTCCTTAGGACTTTACGCCACCTAGGGCCTGAAGAAATGTCCTAAATACCCCGCTATGATAAAATCTAAATACAAGTCTCCAAAAAACGCTCGATATGCCATCATAAATACAACGCAAAACATATATCAGATCATTTAGGTCCCGTCAATTCACTCCCATCCAGATCCTCAAGCGTCACATCGTCCTCCCCATCAACCGGAGCATCATCTTCGTCCTCATCGTCCTCACCGTGATCTTGACTGCCCTGCTTCTTCTTTCCCGCATCTAAATCCTGACACAGTCGACCTAGCAACTGTTCAATCCTCATAGTACTCTGCTCCAAAGCCTCCAGTCTACTTTTCATATCCTCATTCTTACTTCCATCCTCGCTCTCATCATCCATCCCACTCATCTGCCTAACCATACCCGCAAAAGGGGCAACGCTATCCCGTCTCGTCAGTTTCCCAATCTTCTTCTTCCCTACAGCGCCCGCGGCATCTGGTCCAAATTCGCGCACAAATTCATCGACGGCCGCGAATATCGGATGCCGAACGACATCCTCATCCTCGGCGATTTCCTCTTCGACTTCTGGAGGAGGCTCGGTTTCGAAGACAGCTTCAACGGCACCGTGGACGGAAAATTGGCGAGAGAGATCCCAGGGTCTTTTGGGGGCAGGCGCTTTGGGAAGTTGCTCTGCATCGTGAGGACGACGTGTGTGTGGCCACAGAGCTCGACGCTCGACGAAGCCAATTATGAGGAGAATAGGGGCGTTGAGTCCTCGGACGGCGGCGACATTTACTTTATGGAACCAGCGCGGTGACACGAAAAACTTCAAGGGAAGGAGTGTCATGAGAGCGAGCAGATTAAAAGGGGGTGGGTAAGAGAACTGTTAGAATATGTTAGCTCAAAAGACGACGTTAATACAAAGAGAGGCGTACAATTGCATCCGACTTCACACCTTCCAGCGTCAAAACTGCACGGCGGAATTGGATTTCAGCGTTTGCATTAGCAACGATGGTCGAAAATGTTGTACTGAGCATCGATACAAGGATAGTAAGGAAGAGGGTGTTTCCGAGGAATGCAAATGCAATCATCTAGACGATCAAGAAGTCAGTATACATGATCTCCTAATGAAAGGGAAAGGGGCTCAAAGTAATCAAGAAGACGCCGGGCCAGGATTGCTTTGGCAACACGAGAATCCGCTAAAGCATCATCGAGGCGTAAAGAGTACATATCTAAGAGACGTGGCTATCCTTACCAGTATTGGGCCCAAAATCCAATGGAAATCAGTAGACTTCTGAATCCCAGTGCCATCAAGCCCGAACCACACCCACAACATCCACTTTGATATCGTAATAGTCCCGTGGGCTCCATTAGCAAGCCAAGTCATGGAGAGCAAAAACCCCGCAAAACACCATACTGCTAGCATCGTAAGGACCGTGAAATCTTTCATCATCTGTCTCAACGAGACAAAGAGCATATTCTCCGACATAATATTGAATGCAAGCCGGGGAATAAGCACAGGCGCACCCATGGCCAAAACGTCAATTGCTTGCTGCCCAGGTACGAGCTCTCCGGTTCGCCATCCGTGGATGCGTAGAATGATGTATATACTAAAGATAGTGGCGAAGGTAACATCGAGGAATGACCAGAGGTTTTGTGTGTAGACACGCCATCCTAAGCTTGTTAGATTAAGTGGAATATATTAGGGCTGGTCTTACTTACCATGCTCTAAAATGCTCGCAAATAAATCGAGTAGGAAACCAAGCGTGTAGATTATGAAGATAAATTCTTCTAATCCAAACGTCGACGCGTCTCGATCTGCCATAACGAAGATATACAGGACCAGCATGACCAAGAACTGGCAAATCTCAATAAAGTTTCGAGTCCGGGGGACAATAAGTCGGTATTGATTTAGTAACGGAGACTTTCGGGGATTATAAAGCGAGACCGGCTTTTGCTTGTAGTGATCTGGGAGGATATCTATGAAAGATGTGGGAGTGTAGATAACACGGCCTTCATAGATTGCTTGAACAACATTTTGGCAAGCTGAAGAGCTCAGAAACATCTTACTATCAGAGATGATAGCAATTTCCAAGGCGGGCAATTTTCGTTTGTAGCCAGTTCTTGATTGCACAGTCCATTGTAACGAGGCGTCACTTCGGATAAGAACCTCTTCAGGGGCTTGTTGAAAGGGATCGAAAGCTCCAACTAGGATGTGGGAGAGGAGGAGCAGGCCCTGAACTCCAGGGTTATCCTCATGGAAGCGTCTTAATATTCGGCTGGCGATCAGTTCACAAAGAATGGCTCGTGTCGCGCACACGCTTTGTTGGTGCGTTTTGGTCTGCTGTTCACGTTGGAATTGCACGCGATTTACCAGCAGGCAGTAAACTAGAATATCAGGATTAGCAATTGTACAAAAGGTATGATTTGCGAGACTTAGAGACAACTAGGCGTAGAGGTAAAACAGAAGCCATAAAAATTTATACAATCGTTTTTCGAATAATGATATGCCGTAGTAATCGGCTCACATGGCGTCTCCCGCTATGGACCTCATTGTGCCAGACCATCATAGAGAATTGAGGTCAGAATGGGAGAGGTGTGTTCGTGGTCTGCTAGCTCTCCCGTTTTCGCCTCAATTTTCTCAGGTCTCTGGCATAATGAGTCTTGCAAGGGCTTGTAGCCCAGTTACCACGGTAGCGAGAAAACAGCGTGATGGGTTAGACATGACAGCTTAGGGGAAGTATTCGCCGATGTATGCGCTCTCAAGCCCCTCTTGTCACTCGACACGGGTGATACATCCAGCCTAACTACTCTAACTTTTCTCACTGCCAACTAGACGAGTCGATCATGAAAATTTAGCAAGAAAGAATCTACGTATGGCTAGTCTGAATCCAGACAGGAGAGACGTCTCATATAATACTCATATTTACCTAGGTAGTACTGTGAAAATTACGGGGAAGGAAAAAGAGAAGTGATTCGAACCCTAAAGGTAAGTCAAATGGCAAGAATATGCAACAACGCAACGCGTATTCTGATAGGTAAATCGGACGAAGCTTCTTAAGCTTTTTTGAAACTCACCAGCAAAATCTCAACACTTCAAACATAGAAATAAGACTACTCAAACCACGAAAAAAGAAATTAAATGAGTAGCAAAATCCAACATACCAACAGAAACATCGTCAAGATCATAAAGTTTATCAACAAGTGGCCTCACGACCGACAAATTCATCCTCGGATCCCTCAGCTGCTCCAAGCTATAAGGATCATCTGTTTCTCATCAGAAAACCATCCAAAAATCTGATTCCGCTAGAAGTTGACTTGCCTATGGCAGCAATAATATCTCTCCGTATCCTAAAATTGCAACTACGTCAGACCCTACCACCCAAACAAATCCACGGAGGTTGAAGCATGCATACCTGTGAATAGTAACATAAACAGGAAGTCCAGCGTGAGGATTCGCCGGACAGACATCGCGTACGCTATGAGGCGGAAAACAGCCATCGTGATCGATCATCTCCTCTGGGTCGGGCTGGTTGTTTAGTAAACTCTGCGTCTCAGACGCGAATCGCTCGCGCGACGAGTGGGAAGCTTGTTGGCCCATTTTGCACCCGCGAGTTCACATACAAGTCATTCAAAGAAGAGAGGCTTTTGGAAAGGAGGTAGCGAGCAAGTATACGGCTCTCGATCCGCTCGATCCTTGGTGCGTGGATAGAAGACGTTATTTCCCTCAAGGGGAGACGAATCCAACGCTATTAGAAAGGAGGAAGGATTTCGGTGCAGGAGGCTGATAACATCCGTGCAAGATAAGGGGTTGAGGTCGGTAAAAGCGGCGAGTTCGCCGCGGGGCTTGGCCAATCAAAAGGCATGACGGCACATGAATGGTTTCACTGGCAAGGGGGATCTTGGCCTACACCAGAGGACTGACCATAACTGACGTCTTTCCCAGTACTCGTCCTGCCCAATACTCTGTCCCTGCCTATTTGGGTATGGAGGCTCTGGGAGGTGGATTTGCCCCAGTTTTGGATGGATTCGCCAATGCCGCACGCGGCACGTCCAAAAGAACCTCAACTCTCGTCGCTGAAGTCCCAGGGACCTGTTCTGACCCTCTTTTGTATCCATTTATCCTGATCTGAGCTATCCTACTCGCTAGAACCCCCTGCCACCCCAGCCATACCATACCCAAATAGGCAGGGACAGAGTATTGGGCAGCACGAGTATCTGCGGAGTTTGTCAAATGAAGCAATTGAGGAATAGGGAACTTCAGCAGAAATTTATTCGATAATTTATTCTATATTCATTCATCTAGCGGCTCAGTTATTCAGACACTTTACCTAATTAAGCTCTAACCTTTAAACTATTTTAAATAATATCTCGAATGAAAATTTTAAGAGGGCCGTATAAATAAAGGGTTTATTTATATAAATAAACCTATTATTCGGTTTTAACGATTTGTTCGGCGATTAAAATTAACCTAAATTAATTAATTAATATTATTATTAATATTAGATTCGAATTAAATCGATTATATTTCCTCTATTATATTATATAAAACTTAGAATTTAAAAAAAAAAATTATATAAAATATTTTTTTAATTTATATTTAATTTAAAGGAATTTATAAGCTTTATAGGTTCGCTTATACTTTTAAGAATTATATAATAATTAATTAAAACTATTCTTAATTCGAATTTTTTATTATTATTTTTAAAAGAAAATATTTTTAAATTTCCCTTTTTTTATTTTAATACTTTAAGTAATATTTAAGAATTATTATTTTAATAGATTCTTATTTTTAGCTTAAATATTTAAAAGAGAAAAAAGGTAAGAGATTTAATTAAGATATAAATATCTTCTTCTTTAATATCTTTAAATACTTTTAAAATATTAATTTCTTTATTTTCTTATAAAAAATCTATTTTTATAACTTTTCTTTTAGAATTATTTATTCTTATATTAAATAGGTTAATTAAGAGAAAAAAAATTATATTTATCGATTATATTTATGAATTAAAACTTAAATTTATGAAAATTATTTATAATAATTATATTATTTAAAATAGAATTAAAATAAAAGAATTT
Source organism: Hymenotorrendiella dingleyae (assembly GCA_003988905.1). NCBI lineage: Eukaryota > Fungi > Ascomycota > Leotiomycetes > Helotiales > Helotiaceae > Hymenotorrendiella > Hymenotorrendiella dingleyae. Next base: position 50,229 of record QYAP01000342.1, read on the forward strand.
TAGAAACTTATTATTTAATTATTTTCTAAAGAAATTAATAAATGTATTTTATTTTAAATAATTAATTCTATATTTAATATTTTATAAGAAAGAATCCTTCTAATATATAAAATTATATTAAAAGAATATTTAATAAAAGAATAATTATTTATAAAAAATATAAAGATAATAAAGATATTATTAATATATTAATAATTAAAAACGATTTAAAAAAAGCTTTTAATAAATAGATTCAATATATAAGAAATATATAAATTATAATCGATAATAAGAAAATAATTAAAGAAAGATATAAGAAATAGAAATTAATTTATAATACTTAATATAATAGGCTTATATTTAATTTAAACTTTCGAAATATTATAAATCCGGATAAAAAGATAAAAAGAGAGCTTTAAACCGATTTTAAGAATAAAAATAAGAAAGATAATATTTAAAAGAATTCGAAAACTATTATTAAAAATAATATTTTAGAAATTAAAGATTAAATTATATTAAATAATCGATTTATATTAAAAGAAATAAATTCTATATTTATGATAACAAGTTTATTAAAAATAAATTAAAAAAAAACTTCTATTAATAATAAAGGTTTAAAAAAACTTAAGGTTATAATAATTATAAAATAAAAAAGAAATATAAAACCTTAAAATTAGAAAAATATTTTAAGAATAAAAAATATATTAAAAAGTAATAAGGATTCTATTAATAAAGCCAATATATTTCTAAATAGAATTAATAAATTTAAAAATAATATCTTAAAGATTAAAATTAGAATTAATATAATAATAAATATAATAATTATAAGGTTTTCTAAAATAAAAAGAATAATTAAAAATAAATTAGAAAAGAATAAAAAATAAATATTATTATAATTTTAATTATAATAATAATATATAATATTAAAGTTTTCTATATTATTGTCACAGGCTAGGAGGGTGAGTAGCTTTACCACTAGACCAACAGTGAACTGCCCAAAAAGGGACTATTATTGGATGGAAGTCCAATATACTACTCGACAATATACTACTCGACTACTTAAGGGTCACAGATCTGGACCTGTAACAATTATATTTATTTTTAACTTAAAACGTTATTATATTAAACCTATTATAATTATTAAAGCCTCTTTTAAATAACGGAATTATGAATTCTATTAATAGAATTTATTAAAATAAGTTTAATAATATTATTTTTCTAATTATATAAATTATATAAATTATAATATTAAAAAATTTGAATTATTTGAATTATTTTTTTATTTCTTTTATATTTATTAATATTATTATATATAAATATTCTTTGAAATTTAATCGTTTATAATTAAATCTTTTATTAATTTAATTCTTATTTATATAAATATAATAATTTTAAAGAAATATAAAATAAAAATAAATTATAATTATAAATATATTATTAATCTTTATAATTATTATATTATAATTATATGCTTAACGGTTTATAATTAAATTAAATATTTATTTTATAAATATTTAAATTCAAGATATTATAATATTAAATATTTTTTATAATAGTATTAATATATAATTAACCTTCTAAATATATAATCTAATAATATTATATATACTCTTATATATTAGATCATTATAAAGTAAAATAATCTTATTATTTAATAGAGGATTAAAAAGTATTTATAATTTCTTTTTAATCTATAATTTATATTAATAAATCTAATTATTAAAAGAAATAAATGAAGGATTTATAAAAAAGGAAATAAAATTATTTAATATATAAATTCCTTATTATTTAATATTATAAAACTTTTTATAATTAATATAATATAGATATTAATTAATTCTATTAGGTTTATAAATTTATCGAATTATTTTATTAATAAATTCTTATATTTTAAATATATTAAAGAATTTCTTAATTATTTATATATAATCTTCTAAGATTTCTTTAATTAATCTATAAGAATCCTAATAATAAAGATTCTAAAATCATATAATCATTTATTTTAATATATTATTCTAAATTATAAATTATTAGATTATAAATCTATTAAATTTCTAATATAAATCCTTATATTAAACATAAAAAGAAAAGTGTTTAAAGAAATAATAAAATACTAATTTAAGGTTTAAATTAATTAGAAATCATTATGAAATAAAGTTAAATCAGAAATAAAATAAAAGTTTTTAAATTTATTTTTTAAGAAATTATAAGAATTTAATATAATAATTATTCGAAATTATATTAAAATTAAAAATAATAGAATTATTAATAAGAAAATTAGTTTAATAATAAAAGTATTTAAGTTATAATATATTATAAAAGTTAATAATATTATCGATTATTTATTAAATAATAGTATTTAAATTTATTTTTTTCTAATTAAATATATATATAATTATTAATTTAAATCTAGAAAATAGTATCTTAATATATTATTTTATTATAAGTTAATCTAATTTAAAAATAATCGATTATCGACAAAGTTCGGCAAAAGGTATGATCTACCATGGTAATACCATGGTACCATACCTTAAAATACCTACCTTTTTGATCTGAAAAAGGTATGGTAACCTACC